>ML809585.1:0-25896 GCA_009831015.1 Picea engelmannii | reverse complement strand
CAGATAACAACGATGCAACTACATCCTCATATTTCAATGTAGGTTGAGTGGTACTACCTATTGCTACAACCAGATTATCCCAAGAGTCTGGCAAAGAACATAACAAAGTAATACAGTTATCTTCTTCTACAATCGTAATATTAACAGATCCAAGTTGACTTACCAGAGTATTAAAGGCATTTAGATGTTCTGTCACATAATCTCCATCTTCCATCCTAAGATGATACAGCTTCTTTCGAAGAAAAAACTTGTTTACTAGGGACTTTGATTGATACAAACTCCCTAACTTATCACATAGTTCCTTGGCTGTAGATTCTCCCGAGACATCAACAACACCGAATATTCCAGGCAGAGTCGAATGGTACTCCTTGCCCTTCTGTCCAACTTGTCCCAATCTTCCTTCGACATACCAGTAACTGGTGTACTAGTAGTTTGTGGACTGGTAGGAGGTGTACCAGTCGCCCGTGTGCTTGTATATGGTGTACCAGTAGGCTGTGTACCAGGATCCACAACGATCCATTGTTCTTTGTCTACAAGAAGGTCCTCCATCTTGAGCTTCCATAGCTCAAAGTTTTTACCATTGAACTTCTCTATCTCGATTCTAGATGAGCTCGCCATTCCTTTTACTTTACTCAAATCTCCTCTGCAAAAGCTCCCACTGAACCCAGGTTTATCACAGACCCAAGATAAACTTGATCTATCAAGACCGAGCCAAACCCTCAGCAAAAAAGGTGTCCCTCTGAAGCCAAAAACGTGCTCTGATACCACATGTAAGTTTTAAACCTGCGAAGTAAAGCAATGCATATATATTCTTAAGCAATACAGAAATTAATCAATGGCTTATACACAGAATACACAGAGATCTTTACCGGAAACCCTCAACCGGGAAAACCTTTCTTTTTCATTATATCGAATTTCACCATTTGCCATACAATATATACAATGTTTTTAGGTATTCCGTAGATACCAAAACCCTAATCCCTTAATCTGAGATTAATTTACAAATCAGTTAAAAATAGCAAAATCAACTAAAAATAGCAAAAAACGCCCAAAAAAAAATTTCATACGGATCGTCAGACGCAGTTGTCGTATCTGACGCATCCACACACACAGATGCAAAGAATATAACACATCCCCAACAGGAAGAACTAAGGTTATATATTGATAGTCAATTTCCAATCCATCAATTCTCTGGGTTTGAATTGTTAGTAGGTTCATAACGTTTTCTATGACTTGCTCCATGTCCCCCATTTTTGCCAAAATATGTTGCAGAGCATTGTTTTTTTCCTATGAAATTTATTCATGTCGACGAAGAATTTTTTTGACATCATTCCAGTTGGGTTCCATCCTTGTCCAAGGAAAGATACAATAAGATATCCCAAACCAAACATAACTACAGAAAAGAACCCCAATTCCAACTTTAACAAAAGCAAATGGGAAGGGAAGGCCCTTAGAAAAGAAAATTACAATGAAAAAATAAAAATTTCTTCATGATCATAAACATGAGGGAGGAACCTGAAGACCAGGGGTTTCCTAGTCGAAACCCAAATAAAAAATAAAATTGAATGGAGGTCGACACCCACTAGCTCCCGAGGCCAAAAGTGCATGACCCCAACCACCCAGAAACGAGGCAATCAAACTTTAGCAAAATTTCGATGAGCCACACCACTTGGAGAAGTTTTTCGATCCATCATTGGAGGAGACACACATTTGAAGCCGTCTTCACACAAACCACAATGAATAACCCTCATGCTACATTTACCTTCTATATGTGTGAGAAACACAAGTACATTGTATTTTTTCCAATTTATGATCGAAGACTCTCGAGCTATGGAATAGGGAGAACCCCCCAACCCTATTTATGGAAATCAAACCTTCATCCAAATGTGAACCAAGATTGGCCCAATAGTCGTCCTAGGAGTTAATTTCTTGTTTGATGTAGAAAATTTTAACTTCGTCAAATTTTGCAAGAAGGGACAAAGTGCGAGAGATGATGTTGTTGAAATCATTTTTCTTTATCGTAGACCTTTTAATTATTTCTTGAATGACCATAATTGAATCCCCAAGGATCATGCAATTTTTAATTATCTTATATCTCGAGATACTGACTCATTTCCATAATGCATATGCCTCGACAATGTTGTTTTATACGTTGTCCAATCCCCAAGTAAAATATGTTATGCAACTTCCTCCAACTGCACCTGCCACCCCAAGCTATCTAGGTATATTGACTACAAACACTTTAATGGACCTGCCATGGTATAGAGTGTTTTTAGAAGCACGTGTTTTAGGTGTTTTTTCAACCTCTATAAATAATAAATTTTAATCTTATAATAGATATTGGGACTCATACATTTTAATAGGTATTGGTTCTTATGTTTATAGATTTTATAACTATAGATTTTTTTTTTTTTTTTTTTGACAAGTATAGATTTATATATGGTCTTCTTTGGGACATGCTTAAGTTGATTCTTGGTTTTCACCTATTTATTTTACATAGGTGGATACAAACATGTTTCAAAAAAGAAAAAAATGCAAGTTACAATTAGAAAAATGTTTGGATGGACAAAAGCACAAACTTCCAAGACTCAAAACGATTCAAAAACACATGAGGAAACCCATAATACTCATTTAGAACAACAACTGAATGGAAATTTTGGAAGTTTTTCTACTGATGATCTAGATAAAGAAACAAATGAAGTTGAAGAAGAGGCTAATGATCAAAAGAAAATTGAAGTGCAAACAAAAAGAAACTTTTGTATGGAATAGTTATAGAAGTTTGATTAGTTGAATTATGTGAGACATGATGATACAATCACTATGAAATGTAGCTATTGTGAGAAGTATATGATGAATGGACGATGGATTTTAGGAAATGATTGTACTACATTATAACATGATGCTCTTGTTACTCATGAAAAATCATTAGTACATAAAGATGCAAAGGCAAGATGGATTAATGCAATGGAGAGAAACATGAAGCAAATTCCAAATCATATTAGACATATGGAAGATGAAAACAAGGAAATAGCGGTTACCACAATGAAAATATCATATTTTGTCTACCAAAAAGATTATCTTTATCAAAGTATGAAAAACTTCGCAAATTTCTCATGGATGTAAAAACACCATACATGTCAAAGTAAAGAGTAATCTTCATACACAAATCATAAGTTTGTAAATGATTTTATATATTGCATATCAAAACATCTTGAGTATATTCAGATAAAAAATATGTTGGAAAATATTTTCTTTTCATTAATGATTGATGAAAGCACTGATCACACCTTAGAGCAACACCTTATTGTTTATGAAAACTATTTAAAATCAAAGGGTCTTGGGCCATGTTGGATTACTAAGAGGGGGGTGAATCAATAATAGAGCTTTTTAATCCTTTTAACCACAATATGTAAGTGTTATTTATATTTATGATCAATATAACATTATCATCCAATAAGTGTAGAGTAAATAAACCATAAACAATGAACAATCATACACATGCACAGTACACCAATAGTTTTACGTGGAAAATCAATGCAAGATAAAACCACATAATGCTTTTTTTTATATATGTTTTTAAGAATTACATTCATTGGAAGCACCAAATTCCTTTGTTCTCTAGCTACAATTGGAAGGAGGCTTCGACCCCCTGTATTTTCATCCAACAACCTGAGGGAAGCTCCAACTCCCCAATTCTCTGGCTACAACCAAAAGGAGGATACAACCCCCTATGTTCTTCGGCTATAACCAGAAGGTGGCTACAACCACCTATCCTTGCCTTGTCCTTCCACCTTGAAATATAAGTGAAATGATGAAACCACTCCCACATTGTCACTGTGAGATATACCATGTACCTATCTGTGCCAACAACCTGTAACCAACCTGTACCAAAGACCTGTGATAAAATTGTACCTGTAACTTTCCTTTACCAACAAAAATCCAATAGGTACGCGACCTGTCTATGCTGCATCTTGCATATGTACGCGACATGTATGTAGTGCAACCTGTGTATCTACACGATCTGTTTATACTGCAACCTACATATGTCTTATGAAAACTAGGGTTTTCTCTTTCCTAAAAAAACTCTGACCCTTTGCTGCCTCTGTCACATCAATATGCAACCTGTCACTATGTCGAGACTGTAACCATGCACTATGCATACATCCTCATACATATCCCTTAACCAAGTGCATCTATGTTTCTTTATTCATGTGCCATAAAAGTATATATAATCATGAACAAGTATAGTAACCCTCACATGGACTAGACATCAAACCCTTACTGATATACAATCTCTCAATACATCAACCACTTCACAAACACAAGCTCTCAACCATGTACCACAAAAAACATTGACCATATGCCAAGAAATAGAAGATATGTCTCAACACCAACAAGATGTACCAATGAAAATATATTAATTATACCAACGTTGTATTTATGTATATTTGACTTATATAGTAAGTGCCATGCAACCAATAACCTCTCTAGGGAAAATCCTCAAACCCCCATGACCATATCTCATGTAGACAAAAATATCCAACTACACATAGAAATAATACATACCTTTTGAACCTGTATGTAGATCTATTGTACTTGATCACTGTGGACTTTCCTGGGATCTTAATTTTAGACTTTAGAGACCTGACATCTTCATCTTCTCAAGTTTTCATGACTTTTCCCAACTGTACACGATTGTTCCTTCTTCAACATGCATATGTATGTGCTATATTCTCTTTCAACCTATGTATGTACACGCTCTATTCCATTGTAGCCCTCATACACCTAAAAAAATAGGTTTTTTTAGTATTTTCTGTAATTCTGAAACTTTAGTTGTCAACCCTTCGTGCTACCTCATACTTGTGCAACTTTAGATGTATCAATGAGTACCTTCAATAAACCTTACACAATAATATATATTCAATGTTCTCAATAGGTGCTAATAGGAGAGCCTTGATCTCTTATTTATACTTCCATATAGCTTCCTCAAGGGGTTACCTTCTAACAAACTTAACCCAACTTCCTTTTTTTAGGGCTAACCCACTTCTAACCACTTGTCCACTTCTAACCCACTTTGCTACAAATAGTAAATTATCCAATTCTAGTTGCAACTAAATTATTTTTAATTATTTTCTTATTGCAACAATTTAACCCATGATTAACTCCTATTTTCACCCACTTGACTAGTCAACTTCTTCTAGGAGCTTCTAAAATAATTTGACTTCTTTGACCTTCTAGATAACTCATGAGGGTTATCCAACTCCACAAGGCCATAACTCTCTAACCTCGAGGAGTTATGTGACGTTCCACATATCACCGGAAATGGCATGACATGTACTATCTATCTAGAATAGTCTTACCTGCAAAAACATTAATCTCCATACAATTATACATCAATCAAACTGAAGTTCCTTAGCCATACTATTAGGGCTACTAGAATTTCCTATCAGACTTGATTCAAGGGTTGAAATCAATGCCAACCTACCCAATTAATCAACAATCTCCCCCTTTGGTGTTGATGGCAACATTCAGATGAAACATTGAAGTTATATTTCTCATGCTCCCCCTGTGACCATTGCCCCCCCTGGAAACATGCTCTCTCTCCAAGCATCTAACTCTCTATCCCACATTTGATGAATCTCTCCCCCTTTGACATAAATGTCAAAGGTAACTTCCCGTTCAGAGTTGCTCCCCCTAACTGAACTGTCCTTGGGGTTGCTCCCCCTGACTAAACTCTTCCTGAAATTGCTCCCCCAACCTGAATTGTCCTCTTTATGGTGCTTCCTCGTGTAAATATAAGACACATATTATAAGCATTCAAAAGCATTCATTTTGGAATAGAAATTACTCCGAGTCTCTGGCGAATATACTCAAAGGCTTCCCTTGGAAGAGGTTTTGTAAATATATCTGCAACAGGTTCTTTTGTTCCCACATATTCAACTATGATGTTCTTCTCTGCAACTTGTTCTCGTAGAAAGTGATACTTGATTGGAATGTGCTTCGTCTTGGAGTGCATCACTGGATTCTTTGAGAAACTGATGACTCTTGTATTATCACAATATATTGGAATGGGATCATCATAATCAACCTGTATATCTATCAGAATTTGTTTCATCCATATAACATGTGTAGAACAAGATTTTGTTGCAATATACTCAGCTTTGGTTGTAGACAATGATACTGATGATTGTTTCATGCTTAACCAATATACCAAGCACTCACCCAAGTAGAAAAATGATCCACTGGTGCTTCGTCGATCATCAATGCAACCTGCCTAATCTACATTTGTGTAGGAAATAAGTGATATATCCTTTCTTTTTGGATACCATAATCCAAACTCTTATGTACCCTTGAGATATCTGAAAATCCTCTTCACTGCTAGAACATGTGATTCCTTTGGTGCTACTTGAAAAAGTGCCACCTATACAACTGCCTACATTACATCTGGTCTGGATGCTGTCACATAAAATAATCTGCCAATCATTGACCTGTACTGCCTCTAATCTGTAGACTTTGAATCATCACCTTTACTCAACTTGCAATTGGTTTTAATTGGTTTGCAATCTTCCATTCCAAACCTCTTTAACATTTCTTTGATATACTTAGTTTGAGAAATAAAAATGCCTTGGTTTCTTTGACATATCTGAAGACCCAGAAAGAAGGACAATTTTCCAAGTAATGACATTTCAAATTCATTCTGCATATCCTTTGCGAATTTCTAGCTTAACCTGTCATCATCACTTCCAAAATAATATCATCAACATAAACTTCAATTAATAAAATACTATCTTGAGTTACCTTGATGTAGAGGTTGATGTTTGCATTTCCTTTTCTGAATCTTGCTTGTTGTAGATATCTATCCAGTCTAGAATACCATGCTATAGGAGCTTGTTTTTGACCATACAAGGCCTTCTTCAACCTGCAAACATAATCTTCATTCTCTGACAACTGAAATCCTTCTGGTTTCTCAATGTAGACTTCTTCTTTTAGTTCCCCATTCAAAAAGGTTGATTTCACATTCATTTGATACACTTTAATATTCTTGGAGCATGCATAAGCCATGATCAATTTGATTGCTTCCATTCTGGCAACTGGGGAAAATGTCTCTTCAAATTCGATACCTTCAACCTGTGCGCATCCTTTACATACCAATCTAGATTTGCTCCTGGTAACATGTCCATATTCATTCAATTTATTTCTGAAGACCCACTTTGTGCCAATCACATTCTTGTACCTTGGTCTTGGAACCAATTCCCAAGTGCCATTCTTCTCTATTTGATCCAACTCTTCATTCATGGCCTTTTTCCAGAATTCATCCTTGCTATATTCTTCAAAACTGTTTGGTTCAATCGAAGATAAGAGTGCTAGGAGCAGTTGTTTTGGTGAACAGATTCTTCTTCTAGTCTTAATTCCTGCATCTTTGTTCCCAATAATCTGATTTGAAGGATAATTCTTCTATATTCGTTTTCTAGGTGTCTTTGGAGGTGCTTGATGTACTTTCTCTTCTACTTCTATCTGACCTTCTTCATCCCCCCCTTTTGTTGCTTCTTCAGCTTTTGCTTCTTCTTCGTAAACATGGTCCATTGACTCCTTTTCTTCTTCCTTTAATTTTTGTCCACCTCTGTCATCAACCATTACATTGATGATTTCCACAACTTTGATGAGCCTTAGATTGTAACACTTGTATGCTTTCCTTGTACTTGAGTAACCAACGAGTATTCCTTTGTCCACACATGAGTCAAACTTCCCCATTCTACCATCTTCTCTTTTGATGTAGCATTTGATTCCAAAAGCTTTGAAGTGCTTCACATTTGCTAGTCTTCCTTTCCATAGCTCGTAGGGAGTTTTGTCACTATTGTTTCTGAGCATGACTCTATTTTGAATGTGAACCACTGTATGTACTGCATGTGTCCAAAAAATGTCTTTCAACTTAGAATCCATTAACATTGTTCAAGCCATTTCCTGTACTGTCCTATTCTTTCTTTCAACAACTCCATTATGTTGAGGTGTCCTAGCAACAAAGAAGTGATTTTTTATTCCATGCTTGCTGCAGAAATACATAAATTCCTTTGAAGTAAACTCTCCTCCATTTTTTGCATGACTTTCAAAGTTGTTTCTATTCCTGTTATTAGCTCTGCATTTTACAACTTTATGTCCAAAATTATTACATGCATAACATAAACCAAAAAAAATAGTTTGATACCCGAGAGTTGAGGATCTTCTGAAATGAGTTACTCTTCTGAATCCTTCTTCTTCCTGAGGCCTTCTTGTTTCTGACAGTCGATGATTTTGAAATCTGGATCTTCTAGGTGGAGGAGTGTCCCTATGATCTTCCCTGGAAAACTTCTTGTATCCTCTAACTATCTTTGCATAACTTCTTGATTGTGTTTCTTGATCTGTAGTTTTGGAGCTTGAGCCTCTTTTTATTTGATTGTATCATAGCCCAGACTTGTCATGATGTGGCCTTTGAATGTTGATAATATTATCCAAAACCTTTGAGTTGTTCAACATGTTTTCTATTGAATGTATTTTATCAATGTAACAATCTCTGCTTCCAAATTTCCAATGATTATGTCCTTTTCTGATCCAGATATATGAGCGGAATGAAATGAATAACAGATAGAATACGATAACACAGAGATATGGAGAACAACAACAAATATATATTGAACAATAACTTCTATTGAATAACTAAAATAAGATGAAACTGTAAAATTGTAGAACTTGAAATAACTTTCTCGAATGGTAGTAGCTATCTCTGAGAAGAGATGTGGCTTGCTACGCGCATCTGTTTGAGTAGAATGATTACAATGAGGCTCCAAAGGAATTTTTAATATTACTCATAAATTCCAAAACCATAGACATCCAAAAACCTAACCCTAGGAGATGAAACGCCAAAATTTATGTGGGTCCCGATAGGTAAGTTGGTACCTCAACTTCTCAGGGTCATAACTTTTGCATACGACCTCTGTTTTAGGCGCGTGATAGCCCATAGGAAAGGTGTTTTCGAGAACTGCACATTATGTCGTCAAAATCTGACTTCGTCTACAATTTTACTGTGGCAATGTTATCGGGCTAATTGTTAAGTGCAGACACAAATCAATCCCCCTAGCTTCACTACGAAACTAGAAAAAAACAAGACAATACACTACTCTTTCCTTAGATTTCAATTATCAAATGAGAAATGGATCTAGAAAATACCTTTTAAATATTGAATATACGACTTCACCAATGCAATCCAAGCTTCGTCATGAGGTTTATGAGAAATATCTGCAAATAATCACAAGCCAACGAAGACAAGAATAACAGAGTCTATTTGATATGAAATTATGTATGTGATCAAGGAATCATACAATATGGACAAATAACATTCATATAGGAAAGAAAAGTATATCTATATTAAAGAATGTGGAATAAAGATACAACCCGATGCCTTGATGTTGTAAGGTTCCTTCCAACAGTTCCTTTCTTCCCACGCACTTCTAACTCATGTATTATGAGACTGTAGATCTGATAGGTACTCACAATCTATCTTGACAAAGCAAAGCTCAAAGCCAATATAAAAGCTCCAAAAACTCCAAGCTACAAAACCCAATCTCAATCTAACTAACTTTCTCCATGAGAGCTCCTCTCCTTTTATAAGCCAAAGAGGATAAGGTGAGGAGGTTAGGATGATCCCACTAAATCATGAAAGCGAGTAAGATCCAAACCATTCGGAGGCCACCTCACCATAGAAGCTTCCCCTTCTAGAAGCATAGAAAAGATGCTCGTTTTTCCCACGTACAAAAATCACCGCACCCTAGCTATAGTGCATCTTGCAGAAACATTGTAGTCTAGATTTAGAGCAGGGTGTAGAAATCAGGCATTGTCACACCCTACGTATAGTGCAACCTGCAGAAATATTCCTTAATAGGGATTTTACAAAGGAAAATACAACTTCTTCTCTCAGGGAAAGTTCTTCTCCCTTCTTTCTTCAGGAATTCGGGCTATTAGTCCTTTTAAAGACAAAGGATAACTTTACATCATTAATGGTTATAAGGGTGACGAAAATAATGTGTAACAGGCACGCCAAAAAAAATTGTTTAGGCCCCCAAAATGGCCATGGAAGGACATAAATATGTTCTGACATGAAAAATTAAAAAATAAGCCAGTTGGATTAGGTGGGTGGCCACCAATATCCACCTGGAAACTTTGTAGGGATTCATACAACCCTGAAAGTAAAGAACCCACAATTACAAAGGATTACAAAAGAACGTGCTGAACAAAAAACTATCAAGAGGAGCAAATTGGAATAGGTGGGTGGCCACCAATATCCATCTGGATCAATCCTCCCCCCTTAGGAAAATGGTCTCCATTGCATTGAGTGCCCCCCCCCCCCATCAGGTGAGAGATTTTCTACTAAATTTGGCCCCATGTGAGCCACTTGCATTGGTGTAGGAGCCACCCTACCTTGAAAACCCAACAAAGATGGATCCTCTGTTGGTGAGTTCCCTTGACCCATGTGTCCACTATCTGATTAGTGGATGCTTGTTCCATGCAGTCAAAATTGGGATTTTTTGGTGTCAATGGTTATGCGATCTCCGAGGTGTCCAATAATGGTGGAAAATATGGTTGAAGGAGGTCCACATTGAACACTGGGTGCAAGCCAAGGAAGGGTTGAGTGTTGAACTAAAAAACATTGCTACCCATAACCTTGGTGATAGTGTAAGGCCCATAGCGAAGAGGGCAGAACTTTCGATGGGGACCTGTAATGCACTCTTTCTGCAAATGTAACCAGACCTTGTATCCCACCTGAAACTGGTGCGGTACTCGGTGTTGATCATGGCGCTGCTTGTACTTAGCATTGGATTTTTTCCAAATCTCATGGACCTGTTGGTGGATGTGCTAAATCCGTTCAATGAATCTGGTGGCTTTGTTGGCCTCAAATTGAACATGGGAAGATTATGCCCATGATGTTGAAAGAGGTAGTGAAACATCAATGGGACCCAAGGGTTGGAATCCCATCCCTACCTGAAATGGCCTATGGCCAGTGGAGCTATGGAGAGCCATGTTGTAGCTGTGTTGAACATAGGGAAGACTCTCATCCCATGTAAAATGATGCTTAGTGTTGTACATGCGCATGATGTGCATAATCATCCGATTGACGACCTCTGTTTGACCATCGATTAAGCGGTGGACAACAATAGATTTAGTGAGCTTAGTGTCCAATAGTGAAGAGAGACTCTACCAAAATGTGTTGAGGAACCTTATGTACTGATATGAGGTGATGGTTTGTGGTATCCCAAAATGGACCCACACTCGTTCGAAGAAGATCTTGGCAGTATCTACCGCTGTGATGCTCTTCTTGCAGGCTATGATAATGGCCATCCTCGAAAACCGATAAACCACCACAAATACACAATCATTGTTGTTCTTGGTGGACAAAAGTCTAGACATGTAATCCATCGAGATGGATTCCCAAGGCCTCTCGGGAGTAGGAAGAGGGGTGTATAAGCCTTGCTTCTTGATGGTTGGATTTGAAATGGCAGAAGTAGTGCAAGATTTGATATACTTGCTGACGTCTTGTCGAAGTTTTGGCCAATAAAAATGTTTCTGTAGAACAACCACAATTTTATCCATGCTAAAATGTCTTGCCATCCAACTGTAGTGAGCCTCCCAAATCCTCTTTGCATGCTCGTTTGTGGGAACAAAGAGGTGGCCCAAATGACATAACAGTCCATCCTGGATGTGAAAATCAATGACATTTTCTCTTGTACCCAAGAGCTGATAGGTGGTGGCGAAGTCAGTGTCACACTGATAAAGTTGGGGCCACTTAGATGCCTCATGCCCATAGGAATGGAGCATTGTGGTGAGTGTAGGAACAAGTGGGCGACTGAGACAGTCATCGACAAGATTTTTGCTCCTTGTTTTATACTTGATGTTGAGATGGAACTGTTGTAGGTATGTGGACCACTTTTGATGGCGGTCATTCTACAACTTCCCTTGTGTCTGTATGAACTGCAGAGGCTTGTGATCATTGTGGATGATTGTCTCCTTTCCCAGAATGTAATGTTTCCACCGACGACATGCTTGAACAATGGAATACATTTATTTTTCATAGGTGGGGTATTTCCGGACAATATCTGAGAGTGTCTCACTATGGTATGCTACTGGATGAACATGCTGAGTGAGAACTGCACCGACATCATAGTCGAAGGAATCAATCTCAATCTTGAATGGTTGTTGCATAACAGGTAAGGAGAGTACTGGATTTGAGCACAAGCGATGCTTCAGATCTTCAAATGCTCGTTGTTGTGCCTTCTCCCATGCGAAATTTTACTTGCCACCGCCATTGCTTACATGGTTGAGGGCCCATGTAATATGGGAGAATCCCAACACGAACCTCCAGTAGAATTTGACAAGTCCCAAGAAGCTCTAAAGCTCGATTAGTGTGGTCGGGGCTGGCCAGTCACGAATGACTTGGATCTTAGCTAGATCCACATGTACCCCATGCTCGTCAACAATGTATCCCAAGTATTGGACCTTGTTCATGCCAAAGGAGAATTTTCCTAAGTTGGCATATAGCTTGTGCTACTGTAGAGTGCCCAAAACCTACTGAATATGCTGCATGTTCTCCTTCCAAGTTCTATTGAAGATGAGGATGTCATCCAGATATACCACCAAAAAAGAGTTGGTGAAGGGTCTCAATACATCATCCATCAATCTCATGAAATTTGTTGGTGCATTTGTTAAGCTAAAGGGCATGACCAACCATTCGAAGAGACCTTCTTTATATTTAAAATTTGTGTTCCATACATTAGTAGGTTCGATGGGAACCTGGTGGTAGCCATACTTTAGGTCAATCTTGCTGAAGAACTTTTCCCCCTTGAGTTGGTCAAGAAGGTCATTAATTTGGGGAATTGGGTATCGGTTCCTGACTATGATTTTGTTTAGTGATCTGTAATTAATACATAGCTTCCAGGTCCCTTCTTTCTTCTACTCCAGCAAAATCGAACTTTCGCAAGGGGAGGAGCTGGGTTGGATATGCCCCTTTTTAAGAATCCCTTGGATATGGTGCTTGATTTCATAATTTTCCATCATCGAGCAATGATACAATGGTCCAATAGGTAATGAGGCACTGGGGGTTAGATAAATTGGATGCTTGACTTGGCAGTGTGTCGATACCCAGTGGGTGAGGAGAATATGTCTCTGTACTCTTCCACGATCCCGTCCACTTGCTTCTACTGCAAATAGAGGCTCTATGTAGAGGTCACGGATGTGGCAACAACCTTCTGCTTACTGTGAACACAGATCATAAATAAGATGAACTTCCCGGTATATGAAATGACCTTACTACATTTCTTAGCAGAGATTAAAGAAATATCGGTAGGCGGCGCTACCTCTAGTATCTTGTACAATTTTCTACCCAAAGTAATAATAACATTGTGGGGTATAGACTCATACACAACATATCACTTCAAAAAATATGACTAGCCTAAAATAACATCACAAAATTCAAGGGGAGGAATATCACACAATACCTCATCTTTGAAGGGCTTGATGCTGTCGAGAAGACAACACTGTTGACTGACGTAGAGATCTCATCCTTGGAGAAACCAGTCGATGGTGTAGGGATGTGGGTGCGGTGTTATTGATAGTTCCAACCGCTTGATGACCTCTGTTGAAATTATTTTCTTCTGATTACCACTATCAACAATGAAATGCAACGGATTTCCCTTTACCCACATATGTGAGTGAAAAAGGCGTTCCCCTTCCTCTCGTTATTCTGGTTCACTTGGTTGGACTTTGGTGGTAGAGAAAGTGGCACTGGGTTCGACATTGATGATCCACTTCCCACTTTTTAGATTTGATTCAGAGTTAGAATCTGCCTCTGACTCATAATCTTTCAGCTCAGCCACCAGTGACTGCTTGGAGCGACATTCTTCGGTGTTGTGCCAAGGGATTTTATGGTATTCACATCATTTTCCCATGTCCTTCTTCGTCTTCTCATTACCCTTGTTGGGTTACAGCTTGGATTGGTTGTCCTGAGAGCGACCATATTTTCTCTGTCCCTTGTTGGGTTACAGCTTGGATTGGTTGTCCTGAGAGAGACCATATTTTCTCTGTCCCTTGTTTTGTGGGTTGGGACCGTCTTTTCCCTGCTTCAGCTATGAGGAGTTTGCAGATCCAAACTCTCACTTCGTCTGCTTAAATTTATGCTTGATATTGACAACATATATAGAAGCCACACCGAACGATGCGATGTCCAAAAAATCCATTTCTATTTGAATGTATCTATGCAGACAACTGTGGTATTTGAGCACCAGATGTCATTCAGAGTCTTTGATACCCAATTTGGTGTGCAGGGTATGGAAAATATTGGTGAAATCTGGTACTGTCTAGTCTCTTTCCTGACGCAGCGTGGTCCATCTTGTGTACTAGTCCTTGTAGCTTCCAATAGGGTAGTACTCTTCTTTAATAACATCCCTGAAGGAATCCCATGTGGGGGTGACCGAAAATATTGCATATTCCTCTATGGCCCTTTGCTTAGAGTAAGTATCCCACCAATCCTTAACATGGGGGATGACCTTGAGGAGTGCAAAAGTAATCTTTTCCCCATCGAAAAAATTGTGGACCAAACAATACCCTTCAAGTAGATTCAACCATTTATCTACAACATCCTCATTTATCAGTCCTTCAAATAATGGAATATCAAAATTTACTTGTACCTTGAAGGGGGTTGCATGGCCACTTGATGAAGATGTGTTTCCTGTGGGAAGCCACCAAAGGATCTGTGCAAAGTTGTCCATCATTTCATTCCTTTGTTGCACAAGGGATTCCTTGAGAAACATTTTAAAAGGATCTCTTGCTCCATGATCTTTCTTCTCATCACCCATGGGTTGTTTTCAGGCTCGGCATGGTCGATCTTGAAAAGGCTCGATTGGTTCGAGTCCCAACTTCTTGTATCCAGATCTTGTCAGGGACATGCACAAAGAAAAATAAATGAAGAGAAGACCGCTCTGATACCACTGATCTGGATTTAAGAGTGGAATGAAAGGAATAATAGACTGAATACAATAACACAAATATATGGAGGACAACAACAGATATCCAGTGAACAATAAATTCTATTGAATAAATAAAATAGGTTGAAACTGTAAAAATGCATAATTGGAAACAATTTGCTCGAATGGTGGTAGCCATCTCTGAGAAGAGATGTGTCTTGCTATGTGCATTCGTCTGAGAAAAATGATTAAAATGAGGCTCCAAAGGCCTTTTTAACATTACTCATGAATTCCAAAACCCTAGACATCCAAAAACCTAACCCTAGGAGATGAAACACCAAAAGTTATGTGGGCCTTGATGGGTAAGTTGGTACCTCAACTTCCTGGGGTCGTGACTTTTGCATACGACCTTCATTTTAGGTGAGTGATAACCCATTGGAAATTTATTTTCGAGAATTACACATTATGTCGTCAAAATCTGACTCCGCCTATAGTTTGACTGTGGCATGCCAAGAAAACACTGTTTAGGGCCCCAAAACGGCCTTGGAAGTACAGGATGATGTGCTGACATGAAAAATTAAAAAATAAACCAGTTGGAATAGGTGGGCGGCCACCAATCTCCACCTAGAAAATGTGTAGGGCTTCAGGTAGCCCCAAAAGTGTAGAACCCACAATTACAAAGGATTACAGAAGAAGGTGTTGAACTAAAAACTGTCAAGAGGAGCCAGTTGGAATAGGTGCGTGGCCACCAATATCCAACTGTATCATTTTCTTCCAACTCTTCTTTAAGTGCTTCTTCGATTCTTTTGTCTTCTTTAACTTGAATTTTTAGATTAGAGATCATCTACTCCAATTCTCCAGAGTTGAAATTTTGTGTTTCCTTTTTTTCTTTTTAGTTCTACCTGAGTGATTTGTTTTTCTTATTTTCCATTTTTATAACATCTAGGGCACTCAACAATTTTTCTTTGTAGTCAAATTCTGCCTCTTCATATTCTTCTTTCGTGTCTTATTTATCGAAGTTTTCTATTGCCATGAATAAAACTCTTTCTGTCTCAGTTTTACTGACTTCATCTTCGTCTGATCATGAGGAGTCGTCACCTTTGGTGCATAAACTTTTCTCCAAGACTTTATTTTTGGTTCTTTTTCCTTTATATGTTTTTTTTTCTATTTGAATCATCTTCTTCATTTCTTTTCTTTTTCTTGTGAGGACATTAGTTAGCAAAATGATCAATATCATCACAATTAAAACAAATCAATGGAATCTTACCTTTATATCTGCCACTGGTTCCCTTTTTCAGTTGTCCGACAAAGTTGGCTACTCCTTTATCATCTTCAGAGATGTCACTGTTGGTGCTATATTCTTTTTCCTTTAGCTTTCCCTTTTTCTTTGACTTCTTGGATGCTTTGAATGCTACTTCTTTTATACATGGATTCTCTTGTTCAGTTCTCATTTCATATGCTGTGAAGATTCCATGTAGTTCATCCATGCTTATTGAGTCTAGATCTACTCTTTCTTCTAGTGCCGAGATCTTAGGATCAAATATCATTGGAAGAGATCTTAGTACCTTTTGAGCAATTATAGATTCATCAACTTCTTCTCCCAATCCTATGATTTCATTCATTGTTTCATCAACTCGTAAGAAGTAAGCTGCAATATTCTCATCTTCCTTCATCTTTAGCTGTTCAAATTGACCTTTGAAATTTTGAAGCTTTGTTGCCTTGAATTTTGCATCTCCTTCATAAATATTATGAATTTTTCACCAAATCTCTTTAGCGGAGCTGCAATGCATAACTTTGACATATACCGAATCAAAAAGACCATTCAAAAGTGCATTTTTGGCTTTTGAATTATTTAGACTGAGTTTCCTTCCATTGTCATTTGTTGCTGGAACTTCTCGTTCTTTATATCCATCTACATCTGATTTCCAAACCTTAAATCCATGTGTCTGTACATATGTTTTCATCCTTCTGCTCCAAAATGCAGAGTTCTGTCCATCAAACTATGGCATTCCATTTTTATACATACTGTTGCTCTCCATGATCTACCTTTCAGTGGTTAAAATGATTTCTAAAGAAACATGCTCTGATACCAATTGTTGGATTACTGAGAGGGGAGGTGAATCAATAATAGAGTTTTTTAATCATTTTAACCACAATATGTAAGTGTTATTTATCTTTATGATCATTATAAAATTATCATCCAATAAGTGTAGAGTAAATAAACTATAAACAATGAACAATCATACACATGCACAATACACCAATATTTTTACATGGAAACCCAATGCGGGAGAAAATCACGGAATGCTTTTTCTTATATGTATTTAAGAATTACATTCATTGGAAGCACAAACTTCCTTTGTTCTCCTACTGTAACTGAAAGGGGGCTCTAACCCCCTATATTTTTAGGCTACATACCCCTATGTTCTTCGACTACAACCAGAAGGTGGCTACAACCACCTATCCTTGCTCCATCCTACCGCCCTGAAATATAAGTGAAATGATGAAACCATTACCACACTATCATTGTGAGATATACCACTGTAAACCTGTACCAATCTGTGCCAACACCCTATAACCAACTTGTACCAAATACCTGCGATCAACCTGTACCTGTAACCTTCCTGTACCAACAAAAACCCAACTGGTACGCGACCTGTCTGTGCTCTAGCTTGTGTATGTACGCAAATTGTATGTAGTGTATCCTGCACATGCACACGCCCTGTCTATACTACAACCTGCGTACGTCTTCTAAAAACTAGGGTTTTCTCTTTCCTGAAAAAAACTCCGACCCTTTGCTGCCTCTGTCACATCAACCTACAACCTATCAATGTGTCTAGATTGCAACCGTGCACTATGCATGCATCCTCATACATATCCCTTAACCAAGTGCATCTATGTCTCTCTAGTCATGTGCCATACAAGTATCTATAATCATGAACAAGTATAGTAACCCTAACATGGACTAGACATCAGAACCTTACTAATATACAATATCTCAATACATCAACCACTTTACAAATAAAATCTCTCAAACAAGTACCACAAAAACCATTAACCATATGCCAATAAATAGAAGATATGTCTCAACACCAACAAGACGTACCAATGAAAATATATTAATTATACCAACACTGCATTTCTGTAGATCCGACTTATACACTAAGTGCCATGCAACCAATAACCTCTCTAGGGAAAATACTCAAACCCCCATGACCATATCTCATGTAGACAACAATATCCAACTACACATAGAAATAATACATACTTTTTGAACCTGAAGGTAGATCTGTTGTACCCGATTACTGTGGAGTTTCCTGGGATCTTTCTTTCAGACTCTAGAGACTCACATCTTCATCTTCTCAAGTTTTCATGACTTTTTCCGAACTATACACAACTTTTCTTTCTTCAGCATGCGTATGTACCGTTTTGTTCTCCTTAATCCTGCATATGTACACACTCTGTTCCACTGTAGCCTGTGTACACCTCAAAACTAGGGTTTTTTAGTATTTTCTGTAATTCTGAAACTTTCACCGTCAACCCTTCGTGCTACCTTAGACTTGCACAACTTTAGATGTATCAATGAGTACCTATAATAAACCTTACACAATAATAGATATTCAATGTGCTTAATAAGTGCTACTAGGAGAGCCTTTCTCTCTTATTTATACTTCCATGTATCTTCCTCAAGGGGTTACCTTCTAACAAACTTAACCCAATTTCCTTCTTTTAGGGCTAACCCACTTCTAACCCACTTTGCTAAAAATAGTAAATTCTCCAATTCTAGTTGCAACAAATTTATTTTTAATTATTTTCTTATTGAAACAAATTAACCCATGATTAACTCCTAGTTTCACCCACTTGACTAGTCAATTTCTTCTAGGATCTTCTAGAATAATTTGACTTCTTTGACCTTCTAGATAACTCATGAGGGTTCTCCAACTTCACAAGGCCATAACTCTCTAACCGTGAAGAGTTATGTGACGTTCCACATATCACTGGAAATGGCATGACATGCACTATCCATCTAGAATAGTATTAGCTGCAAAAACATCAATCTTCAT
The DNA here is from genome assembly GCA_009831015.1 of Picea engelmannii. NCBI lineage: Eukaryota > Viridiplantae > Streptophyta > Pinopsida > Pinales > Pinaceae > Picea > Picea engelmannii. The sequence goes on along the minus strand of ML809585.1, from coordinate 6,848 downwards.
TCCATTATACATCAATCAAAATGAAGTCACTTAACCATACTGTTGGGGCTATCATAATTTGCTACCAGACTAGATTCAAGGGTTGACATCAATGAAAACCAACCCAATTAATCAACATACCACCTATCTCACAATTCATGAAGGTCAATGATGTAATGGATAGAAAAGAAAAAAATTATATGATAGTGCTAGTCAATTATTAAATGTTAGAGGCCTTTAGGATACAAAATTGATAGTTGTTTATATAGATAGAGCTTCAATGATGATTAGACATGAAAATTGATTTGTCTCATTTAAAAAAAAAACACTCCAAACCTTATTATAGTTCATTGCGTAGCTCATCGTGAGTCTTTAGCAACAACATATGATTCTAAGAAAGCACTAGAGTTAGTAAATGTTGAAAAAATAACAAACAAGATATATTCGTGGGTTCAAAACTCACCAAAGAGAAACAATGAACTGAATGATTTGCTTAAAGTCATGCAAATTGATGTTCTTGACATTTTACATATACGGTGAGTGAAATTTATCCAGGGGAGAAGTTATGATAAGGCTTGTGAAGATTATACCAACAATTCTAATTTTGTGGAAAAATGAAAAAAAACTTCAACATGGTATGATAAGACATGAATTTACTCCATTCAGTTTTTTTTTGTATGATGGTTGATGTGTTGGGTGAATTGAACAAGTTGAACAAGAATTTTCAAGAAGAAAATGTAGACATTACAACTGTTGGGTTGGTTCTTTGGTTGGTTCTTGAAGTAACTATAAGAACATTGTCTAGATGGTTTTTGAGAAAATAAACATTTGTAGAAGGTACAACCTATCTTTCAATTTTTTTAAGTAATTCTCAATATTGATATATTAAAATTAAAGATGAAGGGGTAGTTATAGATAGACATAAGTTACAACACATCACTATTCTCATTATGGAGATTGATTATTGTGGTGAACCAAGCCAATTCACCACGTAAATACCCAATGTAGGTAAGACAACAGGTTATAACCCATAAAGGATAATATATTAAATAATGTATATGAATATAAGATATATGAATACAATGAGAATGAGGGCCCATTTATATATCCTTATAGGGGGTTCCCTTTCATGAATAGAGACGTCCTTTAGATAAGACACGAATTTTGATTTATGATGTGTTTAATTATTATATTTACTTATTATTAATTATATCTATTTCTATAAATATTGTGTTCATAACACTGCCTTCCCCTTAAAAATGCTTTGTCCTCAAAGCATACTTTATGGAAGAATTATCTCTTGTTCTGGCTTGTAATTATTGTCTCTTTTATTATTCATTCCTGAGTTAGTGATCGTTGAAGACCTGAGACGATATGATCTTCTAATCGCTGAGCAAAACTGTCGAATTGTAAACAAGTCTTCCCACCCTAATTCGATCTTCTGCAGAACTTGGTGTTTATAGGGTTCTTGGAAAAAACTTGATGTATTTCAGCTCTCATGATAGCTTCTACTTTGAGCACCACTTGTAGTGGAACTAATCTTCTTCGACATATCGGTCATTTGTTCTTGTTGATACTTTGATTGGTTGAAGTATCAACTTTTGTGATTAGGATGTCGATAAAGCATCCTTGCAACTTGATCTTTACTTCATATACTTGTAGCTTTTTCTTGATTAACTTTTGGAATTGAGTCTTCTTCGTACCCTTGGCTTGTTTCTACTTCGACATTTGAAGACCTCTTTACATCAGTTGGATTTTTATCCTTTTGAGTTGTAAGGTTGATTGCATCTATATTAATTCCTTTATCCACAGTTGGAAGTTTTACATCTGAATACTTTTCTAGTTCCATAAGTTCAATCATTGTCTCTTTATCAACCAATGCTTCCTTGTTGATAAGTTGTTCTAACTTGTTATGTAGTGAATTCTTATCACTCTTTAACTTCTTAATTGTGAGTAAACTTTGATTATGAATCTTTAGGCATGAGTTTTCTTCCTTATCTGATTTGTCGACTTTGTTCTTGTCTTCCTTCTCATATTCTTCTTCTTTCAACATTCTAATTTCTTCCAATAATCTTTGATTAAGGTTCTTTAAATGCGATGTTTCTTTATCTTTTTCCGATGATTTCTTTCCAAGGTCCCGATTTTCTTGTTCCAACTTTGAAACACATTATTTTCTATCCTTTGTCTTCATGATTTTTGTAAGTAGTTTCTGATTATGATTTCTTAGGCGAGAAATATTTTTGTCTTTTTCAATGATGATCTTGTCACTTTCTTTCTGTCGATCCTGCAACTTTTGTATTGATTTATGGTTATCTTGAAGGATCACTTCTGATACGTCCTCTAGGTCTTCTGATGATGGAGATTCTGAAACCGACTTCATTGTAATGTCTTGCAATGTCATTTTCTTCTTCTTATAAGAAAATGTCAAAAACTTTCTCCATTTGTTGAAGATAAAAGTACCCAATGTATCCACCCAAGTTGACCCTAGAATTATATCAACATTTTCTTGATATATTGATACGACATTGAATTGAGCTATGAATTTGTAATCACCAATAGATAGTTGTAGGTTTTTAATGTCATATTTCTCATCGGAAAGACACATGTCATTTTCAATTATATTTGGTTCTAAAACCATTCATTGGTCTGCCAGGTCAACATTAATGTGATTTTTTCTAGCGGTCGGGCAAATAACGATGTTGATATTTTTTCCTTGAATAATCCCATTAACTTTTAATAAGGGATCCACATATTTTTTATAAGTATGAGGGAATCTTCCTTGTTTTTCACCACAAAACTCCATTTATATAATTATATGTTTGAACCTTGAAATGTAATAATAATATATACTACTTTTCTTCTCCCTTCTTTCTTTTTATCTTCACTTTCCTCTCTCCAATAATATATATATATATATATATATATATATACCCTTTACACCTTTTTTTATACTTTATATCTAGTTTAATTTTTTTTTGAACTTTTATAAACTTCCAATAATTTAATAAACTTTCAATACTTTTCCCTTTATAAATATTAACACCTTGCTTTTGGTTTAAGAATATCTTCACCTTTTAATATTTGTATAAAATACAAAAGTGTTGTCCCTTTAATATTTGAGATATCCTTTTTTAGAAAACAAACCTTCTTATATATCTTCTCACTCCAATTTTTATAATCCTTTCTATACTTTATAAAATGTACGTTATAAATCCTTTTTATACTCTTGACTATTTGTTAGCACCCGTTAAGAAAAACTTTTTTTTTCTCCTCTTTTTTATTTTATTTTATTTTGATTTTGTGCAGAATGACTTTTTTACTTTCACTGAAATGTGTAGAATATTTGATTTATAAATGACCAATGACTAATATGAGTTCAAAGACCTGATTTTAGAGAAACTCTATTTGTGGCCAAAAACCATATCGAGACGAAGCTTTGATACCACTGTGGTGAACCAAGCTAGTTCACCAGGTAAATAACCAATGTAGGTAAGACAACGGGTTATAATCCATAAAGGATAATATATTAGATAATGTATATGAATATAAGATATATGAATACAATGATAATGAGGGCCCGTTTATATATCCTTACGGGGGGTGCCCTTTCATGAATGGACACATCCTTTAGATAAGACATGACTTTTGATTTATGATGTGTTTAATTATTATATTTACTTATTATTAATTATATCTATTTATATATATATATTGTGTTCACAACAATTATAGTGATGTAAGGAAACAAACTATGAAACCTCGCATTGAAGACACACTAAAGAGCTGTCAACAACTCAAAGAGGGTTTTATTGAGTGTCTCATAGAATTTTTGAATGAAAGATTCCCTGATCTTCATCTTTTTAATGCAACCAAATTGGCCAGTCCTTGTTATTATCTAGAACAACGTCATAGTTGTGAGAAAAATTTAGAGCATTGGCTTTTTAAACCTTTTCAACATTTGTAGCATACCATCAAAGGATGTCGAATTTGTCCCTTTATTTGATGTTAAAGCTTGTAAAAGACAGCTACACCCTTTTGTTCATATATTAAATTTAACGTTTTTTTCTAGTAAAAAATTCCTCAATTATATTATGAAAAATATAATGTGTTCTCATAGAAAGTACATTTTCAGAGTGATCTCAGTCAAGAAACTAACACACAACAGAAGTGCAAGCATGCCAAAATGTGCTAACAAGTGATCGAGCTCTAAAGAAGGAGTGGATAGTCGAGAATATACAACTGATCTTGAGAGGGGAAGAAGATAATTTATGAAAGAAATAGTGAGAAAGTGGTTGCAAATGATGCTGAAGATCGCAGACAATGCGAGTCTTTCGTCCTAAAAAATCTGAATAGTATGAGTGGGGCCCTCACGACCATCTAGCCAATGATTGAAATGGAGCACACCAACTTTCCTCTGAAGGGCAACCTTTGATAAAAGATCCACTTCCATATTATACTCTCAGGAAGTATGTGTGAAAGATAGTTTATTGAATTGACACATGAGTAATCAGATTCTATCCTTCTAGGCTAAGAGTGTGATGGTTTGTAATTTACCCTGGTGATTCAGCCAGTCTATGATAACTCTGGAATCCCCGATCAAATGTAGGCTATCTATGTTCAGTGTAGAAGCTAAGAGAAGGGTTGCCCAAGCACCCAGAAGTTCCGCCCTTGTGTTGGTGCCTGGGCCACAACAGACAGTCCACCTATAAATAGAATTTTGACTGAGATTTATCAGCCCCCCTGCACCACTTAGAGATCCATTTTGTTGTGATGCACCATCAAACCACCCTGTCGGAATTTCTTTTGTGGAAGCAGGCTTGACTATTTATTTATTTTTCCAGTGTCCGGGTACATGTCTTTCCAGAGATGGAACAGACCCAGGGATTTAAAAGCTATAGCACTGGTGGATGGATTCTTATTTTCAAAATTTTTGTAGTTTCTAGACAATCAGATATACCAATTGACCAAAGGAGGGATAATTTTGTAGAATTTTTCAGATGTAGTCCAATGGTCAAAGTAATCGGTGGTGGAACTGCCAATCCAATCTGTTTTTAAATTGTTGTCCTGAGTTATTTTGTCCCAAACTAGAATGGGTGAAAATATGGTCGACATTCTCTTCGCCCCTGAAGCAGAGTTGACATATATTTGGTCAAGTCCATCGTTTTTTCTGAAGAAAGTCCTAGGTGGGGATATTTTTGTTCAGTGTCAGCCAGGTAAAGATCTTGATTTTTAGAGGGAATTTCCATTTCCATAAATCGTTGAGCCAGCCAGTGATATTGTTGGGACACTCTGCATTTGCAATCGCAGTATATAAATTTTTGACAGATATAATTCCGGTGTTGTCTCCTCCATCCCACAACATTTGTTCCTCCGTATTATTGAGCATAATGCCGGCATGATTTAGTTTAGAACAATAGCTATCCCAATCTGTTTCCAAATCCGGTGGGAGCTCTAAATCACGATTGGTTTTCCAATATGATGATTGTATTCCAGAATCACTGGGATGGCGAGCTTGATAAAGGAAATAGATGTTCTTGGAATTTAAGTGTGAGATTAATTCCAGAGAGAGGATAGATGAAATACCAAGACTGATGATGCGATCTAATTCAATTATTATGGAGTGGCTAGATCCCAGAATCCAACAAATCCCTTTTGTGATCCAATGCGTTGACTTAGTGATGATTCTCCAAGTTTGAGAGGTATTTCTAGCAGGTGGAAGACCAGTTCATAGCCAGGTTGCAACAAAAGAGAAAGGAATATATTTGTCATTGATGATGGCACTCCAAATGCCACTAGAAGTTAAGGCACGCCATAGAGAGCTTGCAACAGGAGCTTGGTTAAATTTGAAAAAGTTCATGACCCCCCAGGCACCTTTGGATTTCGGTTTAGCTATCGATTCCCAGTTGCTGAGGTGAATTTTATGTTGCTCCTTGCTGCATGACCAGAGGAACTTGTAGGTGAGTGCTCTGATTTTATCGAAAACGGAGATGGGTATGGATGCAAGCACCATCCAATAGATTGGTTGGCCCTCAAGGACATATTTAATAAGTGTAAAGCGACCTCTAGTGGCTCACTCTTTTTTCCACCTTTGTAATTAACCAGTCCCAATCAGATGCCTTGTATTGTTCAACCTTAATGTAGTATCCAAGGTACTTGAAGCCAGTGGAGAGGTGGACAAATGAGTGGGGAAAAATGGTCTTCAATAGTTCCAAGTTTTGAGCAGTTATATTGGCGAAGTGGAATGTTGACTTGATCCAGTTTATTTGAAGGCCCGAGGCAGAACAAAAGATATTTAAGATTTTGAAGATTTCCCTCCATTCAGTCAAGTTGGCATTTGTCAATATAAGGAAATCATCGACAAAGAAGAGGTGAAGGATTTTTACTAATCTTGAGACTTTTATCCCTGTGATCCTACCCTCAGCTTGGATTTTTTTTAGTAGAAAACTTAGTCCTTCCATGGCTAGTATGAATAGGAGCGGAGATAGTGGGAAGCCCTGTCAGAGTCCTCTTCCACTGTGGAAGAAAGTAGATGGTTCTCCATTTATGAGCACTACAATGTTTGCACTGGTAACACAACTCATAATTCAATTTAGGATGTTTTTTCGGAAGCCAAACTTGATTAAGATCAATCTGAGAAAATCCCAGTTTATGTAGTCAAAAGCCTTTTTAAGATCAAGCTTGAGTATTGTTGATGTTTGGACAACATCGGGAAGACATTCTCTAAATATAATAATTAATAATATAATTATTATTGATTATTAAATATAGTATATATAATAAGTAAATGATAATAATAAATAGTTATTGATTATTCAAGGGATGCATCCTTTCATGGATGGTCACCTTATGTTCCCTATATATGGAACACT
>ML809584.1:83318-103404 GCA_009831015.1 Picea engelmannii | reverse complement strand
ATATATATTATAAAAAAAAAATTAAAAACAAAATATTTATTTATTTATTATTTTTATTATATGTTTAAAAAAATATTTTTATTAAAAAAATTATAAAAATAAAAAATATTATTATTATTTTATTATTATTATATTAAATCATTTCATAATTTCAATATTATTTATTTATTATTTTTATTATATGTTTAAAAAAATTATTAAAAAAAATTATAAAAATAAAAAACATTATTATTATTATATTAAATCATTTCATAATTTCAATATTACTAATATTTTACATAGTAATTATTAAAATTCAATAATAAAAAAATGTATAAATATTAAAACATTAAGATCAACACATAATTTGATAATTCATTATATGTAGTGAATGTCAAATTAAATCATACTTATTTAATTTATATAAATAAATATACATTTATTTATTTATATATATAATTTAATATTTTATTATATATAATAAATTTTAAAATGAATTAAACATATTAAAATATATTTATTTAAAAATTAAATAGTAAAAAGAAAAATATAATATCAAAACATTAAAATCAATACACAATTTGAAATCATTATATGTAATAAATTTTAATATAAATATCAAAACATTAAAATCAATATATAATTTGATATAGTTGTATATAATAAATTTCAAAGTTAAAATGAATCACACATATTACAATATATATTTTGGATATAATAAATTTATTTGATATTTCAATATATTTAATAAATCTCAAATATATAATATTTTGGATATAATAAATTTATTTGATATTTCAATATATTTAATAAATCTCAAATTTATATTTTGCATATAATAAATTTATTTGATATCTCAATATATTTATTAAATTTCAATTTAAAGAAATTATATATGAGAATATATGATATATTTTTATATATAATGTTTATAAATAAGTTAGATATATTAAAGTATTTAATAGAGTTTGTATTTTTTTAGTTTTATCACAAGGGGTCATAGTTCCATCTCTTTAATAGTCTATTATTATTATAGGTTTAATGGTTAGGAACATGTGTTTCCTTCTTGGAGGTCACTAGAGGGTATGTACACCTCCTTAAACTTTAGGAGTCAAATTGTTACCTGGAGGAGGCCCTTGTCCCACAAAAAAAAAGAGTCTCATACACAAATTGGTGTGTCTGAGTTGACCATAAACTTAAAAATAGATGATGATGATTATTATTATTATTATAAAATCTTAAATTAAAATGAATTATATATATATATGTGTGTGTGTGTGTGTGTGTGTGTGTGAGGGGGCCCTTGTCCCACAAAAAAAAAGAGTCTCATACACAAATTGGTGTGTCTGAGTTGACCATAAACTTAAAAATAGATGATTATTATTATTATAAAATCTTAAATTAAAATGAATTATATATATATATATATATATATATATATATATATATATATATAAGTTAGATATATTAAAATATTTAATGGAGCTTGTATTCTTCTAGCCTTATCACAAGGGGTCATAGTTCCATCTCTTTAATAGCCTATTATTATTATTATAGGTTTATGGGTTAAGAGCATGTGTTTCCTTCTTGGAGGTCACTAGAGGGTATGTACACCTCCTTAAACTTTTGGAGTCAAATTGCTACATGGAGGTGGCCATTGCTAGACAAAAAAAAGGGTCTCATACACAAATTGGTGTGTCTGAGTTGACCATAAACTTAAAAATATATTATTATTATTATTATTATTATTATAAAATCTTAAATTAAAATGAATTATATATATATATAGTGTGTGTGTGTGTGTGAGTGAGTTTAATGGTTAAGGACATGTGTTTTCTCCTGAAAGGTCACAAGTTCAAATCCAAAGGGGATAGAGTATGTATACCTCCATAGACTTTACATTATTATTATTATTATTATTATTATTATTATATATATCATTTCAAGTTAAAATGAATCATACATATTACTATATATAAACATTAAGATTAATATATAGTTTAATATCTTAATATACTTATTATATTTAATAAATTTTAAATTAAAGTTTAACATATATTATTATTATTATTATTATAAAAAATAAAGATGTATATAATTTGATATTTCATTATATATAATAAGTACACGTTCAAATCCAGAAGAGGGTAGGGTATGTATACTTCTATAAATTTTAATCACCACCATCATCATTATCATATAATGTGTATAAATATTTTTATTTATCTTTAATTTTTTTTAAATTATATAATAAATATATATTTTCAATTTAAAAATATTTATAATTAATAATATCATAAATAAATAATGAATAAAAATACAAATTTTACTTAAATAAATCAAACTTACACCTAATCTCAATTATAATATTACATATAAACACAAATATACTTAAAGAAAAACAACACATTCTTAAACTTTGTTGAGGAGGATGATAATATTTCACTTTCATGAACCTAACAAACCTTTTTTTTAACTAACAATAACAATATTTTACCTTCTACCAAAAAAAATCTTATAAAAAAAATGCCTTTACCAAAAAATCTCAAAAGAAATGAACTTTTGCCTATTCATTAAAAAAAATCTTAAAAGAAATGAACTTTTGCCTATTCATTATATTGATTGGATAAGAAATCTATAGAGTTTGTTGCCAAGTTACTTTCATGGAAACCTCAAGCTTCATGTTTCCCTCTTGCCTTTGAATACTACACCAACCGGCCTACTTCATGGATTGTGTTGGTTGTTTTAATTTCCAAGAAGGAATGTCGACCTAGCTATGTACCACCATGTGTGTACATATATATCCACGTACACATCTTGTAACCTTTTGTATGGATCACATGGGTTTATAATAGTGACAGTGAAAGATCCTGACACATTGAAGAATTTGAGAGGATAGACATCGTTGAAAGTTGTTCCCACCCTGATCCTCATATAGTTATCATTTTGTCTATTGGTACACCATATTCTATAACTTTTTTTAAGCAATATGTAAGATCAAGAATAAAATGAGAACCATGTGAGATACTTTCAACCAAGTTGGTTCAACATATTATTAAAAAATAATTTGGTAATGTTGAATGGGAGTTGGTTTATAGCTATTCCGGTGGATGGTGGTGGTGGGCTCAGATGGGGAGTTGGTTTATAGCTACTGGGATGGATGGGGAGTTGGTTATGGATGGTGGGGTCAGATATTTAAATCTTCTTATTAGTGGTGGGCTTAGATGGGGAGTTGGTTTATAACTACTGGGATGGATGGTGGGGTCAGATATCCAAATCTTCTTATTGGTATACTCTACCTTGAATGATATATTAATATATCAACAAGTTTGATAAAATAAATACATTTTTTTTTTATATAATGATGATCAATTATTGGCTATTATGTGTTTTGAATTTGTCATTATCCTTGTAAATATTTCAATTTTTTTTTCAGTGTTCAATTTAATTTCAATAGAAAACATGTGTTTTGAGATTGTCATTTTTTTTTATAATGATGATCAATATTATGTGTTTTGAATTTGTCATTATCCTTAAAATATTTCAGTTTTTTTTTTTTTTTTTCAACTTAATTTTAATAGAAAACATGTGTTTTGAGATTGTCATTATCTTTGTAAAATAGTTAAAGTTGTCAACTCAATTTCAATAGAAAAATATTCAATCTTAGAAATTTGTAGAAAATGAAATGGACCTGTGTAGTTAAGTAATCTTATCATGGTAGTTAGTCAAAGGAATAATGAGTGAAACAATTACAATAATGGGAATAGTTGTTCTTAAAAGAATTGATTGTATCTAAAAATCATTAATTAATAACATATTTATAATGTTAAAATTTATTCAAGGTTGAAAGGTTATGGAAGGTTGCCTATGACGTATGTTGTTTGAATTGATGTTGGTAGAGATGTGACAACACAATAATTGTTATATGTGAGCAAGTGTTACTTTACAAAAAGCATTGAATACCAAGTGTTACTTAAAAAAAATTGAGTATCTATAAATTTCATTAATTAATAACATATTTATAATGTTAAAATTTACTTAAGATTGAGAAGTTGTGGGAAGTTGCTTATGACGTATGTTGTTTGAATTGATGTTGGTAGAGATGTGATAACACAATAAGTGTGATATGTGAGCAAGTGTTACTATACAAAAAAACATTGAATATCAAGTGTTACTCTAAAAAAATTGAGTATCTATAAATTTCATTAATTAATAACACATTTAGAATGTTCAAATCTTCTTGTGATTGAGATGTTGTGGGAGGTTTCTTATGACATATGTTGTTTGAATTGATGTTGGTAGATATGTGACAACACAATAAGCATGATATGTGAGCAAGTGTTACTCTACAAAAATCATTAAATATCAAGTATCTACGGTGAATATCATTTGCACTCGTATCCTTCTTTCTATCACGTGGCTCTTTGCAAAAAAAAATTTGTGAGGAGTCGGTTAGGAGGACCCTTTAGAATCACTAAACACCTTGATGTACTCTGATGCAGGAGCATCGCTCCACGTCAGCAGCCAGCCAGCCACGTCAGCGCGCATGCATTCAGAGTTGAAAGGGAGGCGCAGCCTCATTCAAATTTGAATTGAATGTAATTTAATGTCTTAGGCTGGTGAGCCATGGAAGTCGTGCCTTTGTGCAGGCATTAGATATGATCGACTTTAATGCTAGATCGGCGGAGATCTAGATCCGGATGCTGGACTAGACAACCATTGATTGTAATTGATCAGAGTAGGTAGACCTGGAGGGAAGCACTCAAAGAGCCCCTCAGGTAAAAGAGATTTTAGATATCTCATTTTGAATTAGTTGAGTTAGAGTAGAGAGGAGCCAGGGAGAGCTCAGGAACACCATTGTAACGATACAGGCATTGTTTCCATTCATTAATACAATCAGAGCAGTTTTTCCTGCATATTCTGTGTATATGGATGTCTGTGTGTGTTCCCTATGTATGTTGTGAATGTATGTGTTATGTGGATGCATTCTGCGGGAGTTTGTTTGATTTCAGGTAAGGGTCTTTGAGGCTTCATGCCAGGAGGGTATGACAGGATGCTGAGGGTTCTGAGAGCCGGTGCACTGTGGATGCACTTCTGAACTCTGAGGAGTCAGACAAAGACGTGCTGAGGCACAGAGACTGAAGTCGACAACTCAGGAGGAAGACCTCAAGGTTGCTGAATACCTTGGAGGCAAGGCTGTGTAGCTGAAACACAGTCGCAGACAGAAGCTCTAAGGAGCTCTGTAAGAGCTCTGCCAGGTGGGCATTGAGCATAAGCACGAGGTGCTGGAGGAAGAACTCTGTTGAGATTTGAAGGAGACAGAAGCTCTGAGGAGTTCTGTAAGAGCTCTGCCAGGTGGGCATTGAGCACAAGTGCAAGGAGTGCACAGAGAAGAACTCCATTGTGAGTTCAGACATGAAGACCAGAATCGCTGAGGATTCTGAGGGCTTTGCCAGGAGGGCATCGAGCAAGTGCAAAGGGTGCACAAAAGGAACCCAGAACTACTGAACGTTCTGTGGAAGAGATACTCCGCCAGGAGGGCATTGAGAAAGTGTGCAAGTAGGCACAGCAGAGGAAAGAACTCTTTGAGTTCTAGAAGCGAGGAAGAGTCCACAGAGGGATCTTCACTGGGTTGTTGAATACCCAGAAGCACTCAGCTAGAGGTTGCTGGAGTAAAGGATAGCCAGGAGAGCATCCATTGCATTCTCCGACCGAGGGAGAAGAAGGACAGAAATCCCTTAGGGGCCTGAGTGATTGTATAAGCTCAGGAGGGACAACACTGTATGTGCGTAAAGGTTCTGCAAGGAGTGCAGACGCCAGAATCCTTTAAGGATACGAAAGGAGAAGAAAAGCTCAGGAGGAGCAAGCGTTTGTACGCGCATGGTGAAGTTCACTGTTAAGGAGCCCGTTGAGGAAAGAAGGTAAGGTTTGAAACCTTGAAGGAACTAAATTTCTTCTAAGTGCAGATAAGAAAGCGCAGAAGCTCGAGGGAGCACAACAGTCGTCAGATTGTGGGAAGAAGAGATCTGGAACGTTGAATAGTTCACGTCCAGGAGGAGAGTCAGAAGAAGCGCACAGCAGAGAAGGACCGACAGTCGTCGGATCTCGTGAAGGAAATCCCGACGATCGTCAGGTCGGGAAGAGTTGCACGGAGATTAGCTTCTGGAGGAGGAGCGCACCAGGGGAAAGTATCTGAGCCGTCAGATCGGAAGCAGGTACCCATCAGCCGTTAGATCTCAAGAAGTTGCGCATGGTTTAAGTTGCGGCGAACAGAGGAGGTACCATCGGAGATCGGGAGTCGGGGATTCCTGAGAGCAGTGACTCACGACAACATGAGTGTCGATTTCCCGATCGAGAAAATTCCCAATAAAAGAAAGGAACACGTGGGTGGATGATCATCGGGGTTCAGGGATTGGTAAGACCCGATCCGGTGGCTGTAGGACTCGCGAACGCGCGAGGCCCGATTTCCTGATAGGGTAAAGGGAGATCGTCAAGAGTATCCTATGGGTGTAGAAGAGTCCCGATAAGGGATTTGAAGAAGCAATTTAGCTCTTTGGGCCTAGGGAAAGGAAGGTCCTGGTGGGAGCGGACGTGCCAGGTGGCGCATTTGCATCATACTCAAACACAAAGAAAATAATGATCTTAGTTACAAAGCCATGAGGTTGTCAAAACAATTGATATTGGTAGAGATGTGACAACACAATAATCAGGAAATGTGGGCAAGTGTTACTCTACAAAAATCATTGAATATCAAGTAACAATGGTGAATATCCACTGCACTCTTATCCTTCTTTATGTCACATGGCAATTTGTGAAACTTTTTTTGTGAGTAAGTTAGAAGGACCCTTTACAATTACTAGACACCTTTTTGTACTCACACACAAGGCCAATAATGGTCTTGACAAATGCCACAAGGCTATCAAAACAATTGATGTTGGTAGAGATGTGACAACACAATAAGCATGATATTTGGGAAAGTGTTACTCTACAAAAAAACATTGATAAACATTGAATATTAAGTAGTTATGGTGAATATCAGAATATTAACTGCAATGTTATCCTTCTTTGTGTCACATGGCACTTTGCAAAACCTTTTTTTGTGATAAATAAGTTAGGAGGACCCTTTAGAATCACCAAACACCTTGATGTACTCACACACAAGGACAATAATGGTCTTGACAATGCCATGAGCATGTCAAAACCCATCAAGGAGTAGTTCTCCATGCTTTCACACATAGATTTCTATTAGCTTGTTGGTGTAGTGGCCATTGATATTATAAGATGACCATACATTTCGTTCAACCCTAGTAGATCAAATAAAATGAAGCCTTTAGAGGAGGGTTGTTTGTCTAATGCCACAAAATCTTTTTCCACTTTTGATGGACCAATCAACTTGGTGGCCAAACGTTACATAGTGTTAACTAATTATTTAGCAAAATTCTTGGTTACAAACTATTTGATGGAAAAATTGAACTAGTTTTAGCCAATAGAGGGATTTCATATATGTGTGAAGTTGTCGAAAGGGAGGACTATCACTTTGCAAGTGAATACTCTATTATTTTTAAAGTTAAATATGTAAAAACAAGCAATTAGACAATGATTACTCACTAATTGTGTTTGGCATTAGAAAGCATTCAACCATGCATTCGATATTGTGTCTTCATGGAGGAGTTTCAAATAAAGGCAGTACACCCTCTTCCTTAGGCCATTTCTCTTTTAAAGAAGATATCCAAAATAATTCCTCTTCCCCTTCAACTTCCAAAATTCCTCCAAACAGAGCTTTCATTATGGAGAGAAAGAGCATGATTCCAATTTTACGGTTGTAAGTGTTAGATTAATGACCTCATAAACAATTACCACCTTCATAACCCAATGTACATATTCAATTAGTTGTGGCCATCAACTTCAACTCTTACCAAATGGATTAAATCTACACGGACCACATATTTCTCACTATCTTTCTATTACAAAGGTTTTTTCATTGTGTTTAAATTTTTGTTGTTTTTTTAATCTTTCTCACCATCCAAATGACTTTGATATCATGTTTGAAATTTTCATAGAGGAACAACTTAGATGAAAAACCTAATACTTGTGTGGAATAAATAACACATGAAATAAACTTATGTAATGCCTCATCTCTATTATAGTTAGCCAGGATTGGTGAACTGATCCAGATGGATATTGGTGGCTACCCACCTATTCCAACTGGCTCCTCTTGTCAGTTTTTAGTTCAACATGTTCTTTTGTACTTCTTTGTAATTGTGGGGTTGTTTGAAGCCCTACACATATTCCAGGTGGATATTAGTGGCATCTCACTTAATCCAACTGGCTTATTTTGTATGTTTTCATGTCATCACATCTTGTTGTACCTCTAGGGTCGTTTTGGAGCCCTAAACAATGTTTTATTTTTCTCACCACAGTCAAATTGTATACGGAGTTAGAGTTTGATGGCGTAATGTGTAGTTCTATAAAATACCTTTCCAGCGAGCTATCATGCACCTAAAACAGAGGTCGTATGCAAAAGTTATGACCTCGGGAAGTTGAGGTACCAACTTACCCATAGGGGCCCACATGAATTTTGGTGTTTCACCTCCTAAGGTTAGGTTTTTGGATGTCTAGGGTTTTGGCATTCATGAGTAATATAAAAAAGGCCTATAGAGCCTCATTGTAATCATTTTGATCAGATAGATGCACGTAGCAGCCACATCTCTTCTCAGAGATAGCTACCACCATTCAAGCAAGTGTTTTAGTTCTGCAGTTTTACAGTTTCATCCTATTTCATTTATTCAATAGAAGATATTGTTCACTGGATATCTGTGTTGTTATTCATATCTCTGTGTTTATTGTATTCAGTCTGTTAATCAGTTCGTTCTGCTCCTAAATCTGGATCAATGGTATCAGAGTGATATGCTCTTCATTTGTTTTTCTTCATGCATGTCCCCGACAAGATCTGGGTACAAGAAGTTGGGACTCGAACCAATCAATTTGTTGCAAGATCGGTCGCGTTGAGCCTGACAACAACCCATGGGAGATGAAAATAAAGATGATGGAGCAGGAGATCATTTTAAAATGTTGCTCAAGGAAGCCCTTGCGCGACAAAGGAACGAAATGATGGACAACTTTGTGCAGATCCTTCGATGACTGCCCATAGGAGAAGCATCTTCATCAAGCGGCCATGCAACCCCCTTCAAGGTATAAGTAAATTTTGATATTCCATTATTTGAAGGACTGATAGATGCGGATGCTATATATAAATGGTTGAATCTGATCGAAGGGTATTTTTCAGTCCATAATTTTTCCTATAGGGAAAATATTACTTTTTCACTCCTCAAGGTCATCCCCCATGTTAAGGATCGGTGGGACACTTACTCTGAGCAAAGGGCCATAGAGGAATCTGCAATATTTTTGGTTTCCCCTACATGGGATTCCTTCCGGGATGCCATTAAAGAACAGTACTACCCTATTGGAAGATACGAGGATCAGTACACCAGATGGAGCACCCTGTGTCAAGAAAGGGACCAGAAAGTACTAGATTTCACCAATATTTTCCATACCTTGCGCACCAAGTTGGGTATCAAAGACTCTGAGCGATATCTGGTGCTCAAATATCGCGACTATTTGCATAGATACATTCAAACAGAAATGGAGTTTATGAACATCGCCTCATTGGGTACGGCTTATAGATATGTTTTCAAGATCGAGCAGAAATTTAAGCAGAAGAGGCGAGAGTTTGGATCTGCAAACTCCTCATAGCTGAAGCAGGGAAAAGGCAGCCCCAACCCACACAATAACGGATAGAGAAAAGATGGCCACTATCGGGACAACTAGTCCAACCGCAACACAAGAAGGGCAATGAGAAGATGAAGAAGGACGCGGGAAAATGGTGTGAATACCATAAAATCCCTTGGCACAACACTGAAGAATGTCGCTCCAAGTAGTCACTCATGGCCGAGCTGAAGGCTTTCGAGTCAGAGGCCGATTTTGATTCTGAATCAAATCCAGAAGGAGGGAAGTGAATTATCGATGTTGAACCCAGTGCCACTGTTGCTACCACCAAAGTCCAGCCAAGCAAAGCAGAAGAACTAGAGGAAGGGGAACGCCTCTTTCACTCACAGATGTGGGTAAAGGGGGCTCCACTTCATTTCATTATTGATAGCGGCAGCCATAAGAGATTGATATCGATAGAGGTCGTCAAGTGGTTGGACATGCCGATAACACTGCACCTGCATCCCTACACCATCGACTGACTTCTCCAAGGAAGAGATCTTTGTGTCAATAAACAATGTTGTTTGCCCTACGACATCAAGCCCTTCAAAGATGAGGTATTGTGTGATATTGCTCCCCTTGAAGTTTGTGATGTTCTTTTAGGACAACCATATTTATGGAAGCATCATGTTGTGTATGAGTCTAGACCTCACAATGTTATTATTACTTTGGGTAGACAATTGTACATGATACTAGAGGTAGCGTCACCTATTGTTATTTATTTAATCTCTACTAAGCAATGCAATAAGGTCATTTAACAGACCGGGAAGTTCATCTTCTTTATGATCTGTGCTCATAGTAAGAAGAAGGTCGCTGCCACATCTGTGGCCTCTACACAGAGCCTCTCTTTGCAGCAGAAGCAAGTGGATGGGATCGTGGAAGAGTACAAAGACATCTTCTCCTCACCCACTGGGGTACCGATGCACTGCTAAGTCAAGCATCCAATTGATCTAACCCTCGGTGCACCTCTTCCTAATGGACTAGTCTATCGTTCCTCGTTGATGGAAAATGATGAAATAAAGCGTCAAATCCAAGAGCTTCTTCAAAAGGGGCACATTAGACCCAACTCTTCCCCTTACGGAAGCCTGATTGTACTGGTGTAGAAGAAGGATGGGACCTGATGACTCTACATTGATTACAGAGCATTAAAAAAAATCATAGTTATAAATCGGTACCCAATTCCTAGGATTGATGACCTTCTTGACCAACTCAAGGGGGAAACGTTCTTCACTAAGATTGACCTAAAGTCTAGCTACCACCAAGTTCCCATCGAACCAATTGATGTCTGGAAGACAACTTTCAAATCTAAAGAAGGTCTCTTCGAATGGTTGGTCATTCCCTTTGGCCTAACAAATGCACCAGCCATTTTCATGAGGTTGATGGATGATCTATTGAGACCCTTCACCAACTCTTTTGTGGTGGTATATTTGGATGACATCCTCATCTTCAACAGAACTTGGGAGGATCACATGCGGCATATTCAACATGTTTTGAGCACTCTGCGGTAGCACAAGCTCTATGCATCCAATACTTGGGATACATTGTTGATGAGCATGGGGTACATGTCGATCCCGCTAAGATCCAATTCATCCATGACTGGCCAGCCCCGACCACACTAACCAAGATTCAGAGCTTCTTGGGACTAGCCAATTTCTACCAACGGTTCATGTTGGGATTCTCCCATATTGCATGGGCCCTCATCCACGTGACCAAGGGAGGTGGCGGGGCAAAGTTCGTGTGGGGGAAGGTACAACAACGAGAATTTGATGATCTGAAGCATCGCTTGTGCTTAGCTCCAGTACTCTCCTTGTCTAATATGCAACAACTGTTTGAGTTTGAGACTAATGCATCTGATTATGTTGTAGGTGCAGTTCTCACTCAACATGGTCATCCGGTGGCATACCATAGTGAAACACTCTCTGATATTGTCCATAAATACCCCACCTATGACAAGGAAATGTATTCCATTGTACAAGCATGTAGTCAATGGAAACATTACATTATGGGAAATGAGACGATCATCCACACTGATCACAAGCCTCTACAATTCATACATACACAGGGGAAGTTGTAGAACAACCGCCATCAAAAGTGGTCCACCTACCTGCAGCAGTTCCATCTCAACATCAAGTATAAGACAAGGAGAAAAAATTGTGTCGTTGACTTCCTCAGTCGACCTCCCATAGTTGCACTCACCACTGTGCTCCATTCCTATGGACATGAGGCATCTGAGTGGCCCCAACTTTATCATCAAGATCCAAACTTCCCCACCACCTATCAGCTCTTGGGTACAGGAGAGACTGTCACCTATTTTCACATTTAGGACGGGTTGTTATGCCATCTAGGCCATCTCTGTGTTCCTGCAAGATAGCGTGCAAAGATGATTTGGGAAGCCCACTATAGTCAAGTGGCATGACATTTTGGCGTGGAGAAAACTGTGGTCATTCTCCATAAACATTTTTATTGGCCAAAACTTCGATAGGACATTAGCAAGTATATCATATCTTGCACTACCTATGCCATTTCCAAGCCATCCCTCAAGAAGCAAGGCTTATACACCCCTCTTCCTACCCCCGAGAAGCCTTGGGAAACAATCTCAATAGATAACATGTCTGGCATTTCGTCCACCAAGCAAGGCAATGATTGTTGATTTGTGGTTGTTGATCAGTTTTTGAAGATGGCCATCCTCATAGCCTGCAAGAAGAACATCACAGCGACATATACTATCAAGATCTTCTTCAAACGAGTGTGGGTCCATTTTGGGATACCACAGACCATCATCTCCGAATGGGGCAACAGGTTCCTCAGCACATTTTGGTCGAGTCTTTGGTCATTGTTGGAAACCAAGCTCACTAAATCCACCACTTTCCACCCCCAAACAAACGACCAAACAAAGGTTGTCAATCGAATGATTATGCACATTGTGTGCATGTACAACTCTAAGCATCCACGTACATGGGATGAGAGTCTCCCTTATGTTCAACACAGTTACAACATGTCTCTCCATAGCTCCACCGACCATAGCCCATTTCAGGTGGGATTGGGATTCCAACCCTTGGGTCTCATTGATGTTTCACTACCTATGGAAACCACACATACAGACTCTTCCCATGTTCAGTCTAAGACTGACAAAGCCACCAGATTCATTGAGAGGATTCAAAATGTCCACCAACAGGTCCAAGATATTTTGTAGAAAGCCAATGCTAAGTACAAGCATCACCATGATCAACACAGGGTACTGCACCAGTTTTAGGTTGGAGACAAGGTTTGGTTACACTTGCAGAAGGAGTGTCTTACAGGGCCCCATTGGAAGCTCCGCTCACTTCGGTATGAGCCTTACACCATCATCAAGGCTATGGGTAACAATTATTTTGAACTCAACACTCCACCATTCCTTAGCTTGCACCCAGTGTTCAATGTGGACCTCCTTCAACCATATTTTCCACCATTATTGGACACCTCAGAGATCGCAGAACAACCGACACCAACAGAGCTCAACCCTGACTGCATGGAACAAGAATCCACTGATCAGATAGTGGACACACATGTCAAGGGCACTTGCCAGCAGAGGATCCAACTTTATCGGGTTGTCAGGGTAGGGCAGCTCCTACTCCAAGGCAAGTGGCTCACCCAAGGTCAAATCCAACAGAAGTTTCCTCACATGATGGGGGAACTCAATGCAATGGAGACCATTTCTTCCTAAGGGGGGAGGATTGATCCAGATGGATATTGGTGGCTACCTACCTATTCCAACTGGCTCCTCTTGTCAGTTTTTAGTTCAACACGTTCTTCTGTAATTCTTTGTAATTGTGGGGTTGTCTGAAGCCCTACACATCTTCCAGGTGGATACCGTTGGCCTCTCACCTAATCCAACTGGCTTATTTTGTATGTTTTCATGTCAGCACATCTTGTTGTACTTCCAGGGCTGTTTTGGAGCCCTAAACAATGTTTTTTTGGCTCACCACAGTCAAACTGTAGAGAAAGTTAGAGTTTGATGGCGCAATGTAGAGTTCTCTAAAATACCTTTCCAACCGGCTATCACACGCCTAAAATGGAGGTCATATGTAAAAGTTACGACCCATGGAAGTTGAGGTACCAACTTGCCCATAGGGGCCCACATGAATTTTGGTGTTTCACCTCCTAGGGTTAGGTTTTTGGATATATAGGGGTTTGGAATTCATGAGTAATATCAAAAAGGCCTCTGGAGCCTCATTGTAATCATTATGCTAAGACAGATGTGCGTAGCAGCCACATCTCTTCTCAGAGGTAGCTACCACCATTCGAGCAAGTGTTTCAGTTCTGCAGTTTTACAGTTTCAACCTATTTCATTTATTCAATAGAAGATATTGTTCACTGGATATTTGTGTTGTTCTTCATATCTCTGTGTTTATTGTATTCAGTCTGTTAATCAATTTGTTCCGCTCCTAAATATGGATCATGAACCTAGCATGAACTAACCCAAATACTAAGTTGATATTTCAAGATAGTATTTTACTATGGCATCAAATGTGATCTTTGTGGTCTCATTTACATATATGATCATGTAAATTACCAATTATTATGTTTCCACGTAAGTATTGTTGTATTGATTATCATGATAGGATTATTTCATGAAGTTATGTAGTTTTATGCTTCTTACAACAATGTTATATAGATTTATGTTATTCATGATGACATACAATTGACAATATGGTTCTATCATTCTCAGGTTGATGTTATATTATTTATGATGGCATGCAACAATTATCATGTGGTTCTTTAATATTCATCTTATGATGATGTTATGTTCTCATAATGGCACGTGGTAGCATGCAATTCTTTTATATTCATAATGAGATGATGATGATGATAACCATAAATGAAAGATCTTTGCATAAAAAACACTTTATGGGTTAGGGACACTCTCAATCACTAATTATATACCAATGTTTCATCTACCTCCTTTGATACCAAAATTATGAGAAGAAGGATGGAGTTATATTCACTTGTGGAGTTTTGATGATGGACTTTTGATTCATGGGTTTGAATTCCTTGTTGGAGCTATAAGTTTAGGCAACCTTTCAAGATTCTTGGGCACACAGGTCAGTGTGCCTTAATAGATGCTTGTTACCATCTAGATCAGGCCTAGGGGCCTTAGAGCCCATTGTAGGCCAAGGAGGCCATAAAACATGATGTCAAAAGTCAGGGAGATGGTTGGAATTGTACTTGCACTCTCTTGATTGATGTGTACTTTCGATGCCTATTGTATTAACACCACGATGGGTGGCTCATATACTAGTTTTAGTAAAGGGATCATGCCATGGAAAACAATACCATTCAGAGTACTAAGTGATGATCTAGAGGCGGATCAAATGGTATGATTTGGGTGAAGATGCATGAGGGACAAAGTAAACCCTTTTGATTGACTTGATTTGATGCATAATTGTAGGAGCTTGTTGCATATCAGGCATTCAAGATGTTTAATCAAGAGCATGTAGTAATATTAGGGCATTATGTTTATTTAGTAGTGCAAGTATAAGATTTACTAGTGGTGGTGACAATAGTAACTCTCTCACCCACCCAATAGTACTAGTATATCTAGGCACCTATGTTTGTGATTGTTGTGCATATCAAATACAACGGTGCATGTGTGTGTGTTTGAAACACACACATACACACACACAAAGATAAATAATGAGGATACCAAAAAGAAACTATTTGAATGAGAATGACATGTGGAAGTGTGCATGCTAATAAAATAATATTTATTTAAATTTTGTGCCTAAATTTGGGGATATATGGAAGATGGAGTAGCATTGAAGAGGGTCCATTTTCTTGAGATGTTTTTCACCTTGAATCTAAGGAGACTTTTATTTAGATGGATGTTATAGCACAAGTTTTAGGTTGGGAAAAGCCCAACCCAACCACAAAATCAAGTGCTACAACTTGGGAATCCTACACCCAATGTCACCTCGATGTAGGTCTCACACTTCAAGAGTGACTAGGTCACTCTAGGGAGACGATTCTGGTGACCCTAGGGGGGAATGAGATGTAGATGAATGAATAGGGAAGTGGAGCCCCTAGAGGTCAAATCTAAATGGAGTGAAATGTTGGAAGATATGCCTTGTAAGTCAAGTGATTGTTGCCCCAAAGGTATAGTACTTATCCAGATGATTGTACCTGCCCGCGACACAAGATAATCCAACTTGCAGTGATATAGGTTAGTATGGATCAATGAGTTAAGATTGTTGTCCCTAATTTGAAGCAGTAGATGACAGATTATATCAGCAAGTAAGACATTCAAATAAGCATGTAAAGCATAAGATCATTCAACAATATTATCAATGAGTATGGCAATCAATTATGACTGAAAAATGACACTTTGAGGCTAAACAAAGCAAGTTGTTGTAACATGTATTCTCTATAGAAAATTACAGCCTTATGGTTGTAGCATTCATTCACTTTTATCAGCAAATTACACCATCAAAATATGCCAACAAGTAGCCCAAAAGATGCGCCCTAGTTAGTAGAGTTAGTGTGAAAAAATTAGGAGTTAGTCTAGGGTTAGTTTAGGAGTTAAGAATGAATTAGTAGCTAGGATTATGCATCCCTAATGGCTGTAGGGTAAAGTTTATAACAACAATTTAAGTAGTGGGGGAGAGGGGACGCCCTAGTAGGGGAAGACTCCTCTCAATGTGACAAACCAATTCCAAGCAAGAGATCTTTTGAAAGACAAAAAGTCATGTTTCCCAAGGCAATGATTTTATATCTCCAATGCAAAAAATAGATGACTAGTGCCTTTACTATTGGGTTAATGGAGTCAAATAAATGAACTAGAGATGCTACTTCCTTGGGGGTGTAAATACTCTTAATTCCTCAAACAAACCCTTGCAAAATCAATGAACTTTAAGCAATAAATGATGGAAACTAGAGTGGGGGTGTAAATACTCTTACTTCCCACTTAGCTCCTAACACAACAATCCTTGACTTGAAAAAATGATAGCATAAGAGTAGAAGACCATACCAAAATCAAGAAAGATGCTAAGACGATCCACCATAGAAGCTAGAAAGCATTCATCCAAGGCTAGGGCCTCACTCCTCCATCAACCATTCACAAGAGATAGCCATAAACAAGTGCACAAGAGACAAATATATCAAGTGTAGCTAAAATTTCAAATCCAAGTCCTCTAACAAGAGGGAGAGTTATGTTAAAATGAGATCTTATGATCTCTTATTTATACAAAATGTCACCAAGGTGACTTGTCCACATATTAAGGCGTAAAACACAAGACTAGGGGTCAACAACCCTAATCTTTCCCCTTTAACAAAGTAATTTTAACAATTCATTTAAAATTCACCTTTGCACATAATAAAACCCTAATTTTAGTAGCATGTCACCCCTTTAGGGGACGTTTTGGAATTTGTAGGAGGTCGTTAGTGATGGAGAAGAGTAGGGAGGCTTCCCAAAGCCACATGTGAAGCATCCAACAACTTCCTTCATGATGAAGGCTCAAGCCCCTTCAAAACATCCAAGTGCCAATGTATGTCACCTCACCACCAAGCCCTAACCCCCCTAGATGACGTCATGCTAAAAAAGGAGACGTTTTGCCTCTCCTAGGCAAAACATTTGGCATGTGGGGGCTAGGATACATCTTCCAAGTCATCTTCAAGGCCTTTCAATTTTGATCTTCCTCATCTGGCATGCGGGCCCTTGGCATCCACTTGTGGGCTCCACGCCCCATGGAAGCCAGAGCTAGGCTTGTTCTTCCAAAATTGTCCACCAGCTAGGTCCTACAAAGACAAGAAAGCACTCCCTCCAAGGATCTCAAGTCATAACATCATTATAAGTGAATCCAATCAAAAAATGAGCCACCTAAGCATATGCATCAAAGATCACTATGTCAAACAATTAATTGCTCAAAGACATTATGCGACTTGTCAAGCTTGAATGTGGGAGGGTTGACGAGGTGTCCTATTGGGTAAATCTTGCACTAGGTCAAGGAGAGTTTCCAAGAGATCCCTCTCCAAGCCATGTATAGTGGGTGAGGTGGTTGGGGTCAAGACTCAATGGGAATAGGGCTCATGACATATAAGGGGTCGTAGTGTCTAATTCATGGGTGCCTTTATAGAGGGTGTGTGGTACCTTCATCTGTAATGCACTTTTTCCAAGCCCATTAATTTCCATTTTTTTATTCTTTTATAATTTTAAGGAGAGGTTGAAGGTCACTGCCCTGGCATGGTGACCAAATAATGGCAATGTCACCCACAAACACCTAGCGGAAATGATAAGGTTGGCTCGTGATGAGACCCCCTTTCTCTCAGCCATGCAACTGAGAGCCATTACCCTAGTTTGGTGACTAGATGATGGCAATGTCATACCATTAGATATTCATGGACGTGATAGGTTGGCTCGTGATGAGACCTCTTATCCTTCAACTAAAATTTTAAGCATTCTTTATTATATTGTGGATCCCCTTTACTCAAAGATAAGCATTTCACTGCTTTCTTGGGTGATCCCTGGGTGAAGCATCTAGAAGGTTCATACAAGGCTTTTATCTTTTACCCAACATCAATCCCTCTGGGCTTTCAACCCCTTCTTCCCATAGAATGAAGGACAACCCCTTCTTGGGTCAATACACTCTAAAATCCCAAGAGATAAGCAAATGGAGGGGAATAATGATGGAATGTTGTAAGTATGGTCGAGAACGGTATGATGGATCTTTAAGGGAGTTCCTAGTAGCAAACCCTTCCCCAAGGAAGACCACTTACTAGGGCACAATGTCAACCACCAAGGTAAAGCATGGAAAAAGGCATAATGTCCAAACATATATCATGAAATCTAGAGCAATCTAAGATACAACATACTCAACTGGATTAAATATTGAAATGATGCTCACCATAATACTGACTTGTACCTCATGGAGCAAGGCCCATTACCTTCCAAAAGCCAGCTGATGTGGTGGATGTCATCTGGAAATCTGTGACCATCTGTGGTGGTGAGAGGGGTCTCCACCTGTGCAAAAGGGTATTGTTTGTCATGTAGTCTCTCGACACTCCATATTTGCAACCTAAGGGCCTTGAGACATAATATCCTTAGTTATCCACAAAATGGGGATAACAATGGATATACAAAATTTGTAGATGGATGTACAAGGTGGATGGTGGGGTCAGATAGGGAGTTGGTTTATAACTATTGGGATGGATGGTGAGGTCAAATACCAAAATATTCCTATTGTCAACAAAATTGATAAAATAAATACATTTTTTTTCATAATGATGATCAAATCAACTATTATGTGTTTTGAACTTGTCATTATCCTAGTAAATATTTCAGTTTTCAACTCAATTTCGATAGAAAAATATTTAGTCTTAGAGATTTGTAGAAAGTGAAATGGACCTCTTTATTTAAGTAGTTAAGTAATCTTATCACGGTAGTTAGTCAAAGGAATACTGAGTGAAATAATTACAATAATGGGAATAGTTGTTCTTAAAATAATTGAGTATCTATAAAAATAATCAATTAATAACATATTTATAATGTTAAAATCTATTCAAGGTTGAAATGTTATGGGGAGTTGCCTATGATGTATGTTGTTTGAATTGGTGTTGATAGAGATGTGACAACACAATAATTGTGATATGTGATCAAGTGTTACTTTACAAAAAGCACCGAATACCAAGTGTTGCTCTAAAAACATTCAATATCTATAAATTTCATTAATTAATAACATATTTATAATGTTAAAATTTACTTGAGATTGAGAAGTTGTGGGAGGTTGCTTATGACCTATGTTGTTTGAATTGATGTTGGTAGAGATGTGATAACATGATAAGTGTGATATTTGGGCAAGTGTTACTCTACAAAGAAAACATTGAATATCAAGTGTTACGCTAAAAAAATGAGTATCTATAAATTTCATTAATTAACAACATATTTATAATGTTAAATTTTTCTTATGATTGAGATGTTGTGAGAGGTTGCTTATGGCGTATGTTGTTAGAATTGATGTTGGTAGAGATGTGACAACACAATAATAATGATATGTGGGAAATTATTACTCTACAAAAAGCATTAAATATCAAGTAGCTATGGTGAATATCATCTGCAATCTTATCCTTCTTTGTGTCACATGGCACTTTGAAAAACTTTTTTTGTGAGGAGTAAGTTAGGAGGACCCTTTAGAATCACCAGATACCTTTTTGTACTCACACACAAGGCCAATAATGGTCTTGAAAATGCCATGAGGCTATCAAAACAATTGATGTTGGTATATATGTAACAACACAATAAGCATGATATGTGGGAAAGTGTTACTCTATAAAAAACATTGAATATCAAGTACCTATGGTGAAATATCAATTG
>ML809584.1:60431-74683 GCA_009831015.1 Picea engelmannii | reverse complement strand
AATAATATGTACATAGTAAAAGATGATTAATGAGAATACCAAAAATAAACTATTTGCATCAGAATGACAGGTGGAAGTGTGCAAGTTAATAAAATAATATTTTATTTCAATTTTGTGCCTAAATTTGGGGATATATGGAAGATGGAGGAGCATTGAAGGGGACCCATTTTCTTGAGATGTTTTTCACCTTGCATCTAAGGAGATTTTTGTTCAGATGGATATATAAGATTTGTAGTCCTGAAGGGAGGTACTAAGTGCAAGTTGGTTTAGCCTTAGTGATCATGTGTGTTGAGTTGTTCATGGGGTTTCAAACCTAGGGTTTGGAATGCTTGACCAAAAAATATGACATAGGCACTTGCATATTCAATCTTCAAGGATTGAATAAGATCTCACCCGAGATGCCATGAGAATCATAAAGACCATAGGTTTTATGCAAGGTGAAAAGTAATAGAACATACATGTAACATTCATCCTATAACCGTGCATTCATTCATTATCACCATAAGAGTACCACATATAATAATACATAATATACATACATTCAAACCAACATATACAAGAGATAGAGACAAAATATGATTCATGCTTGCTTTATTAATCTAACCGCATTCAGATAAATTACTATAGAGAGGGTCGAAGCCTATGAAGAGTGCATTTAACATGAAAATAGGGCATATCCAATCGCTTAGATCTACTTTCTAAATCATATTGTTCTCTGAACATAACAAGAATTTCTACAATGCACCACTAGATCTCTATCTCATCTATAGCTCTCCTATAATAATCTCTCTTTTGTTTACAAAAACCCAACCCCTTAAATATCTGCATGCATCCCCCTTAAGTCTATTGGAGTGTAACCATCATAACAAACTTGTTAGCTCACCCTAAACCTCAACCATGACCAATCAAGTTGTTGTAAAAATGGTTACAATCATTGTTGAATATCTCTGAGGATTCGACATGTATGTGATCTCTTCAAGTCCTTGCATGCAATAGAAAATGGGTTGGTGCATGTAGTAGATCCTTGGTGCAAGCACTGAAACTTAGCACCGCACAATGCATCCTCTTAGGTGCATATGTAGTGCTAACTTATGGCACGCACATAATTTTCAAAACCTTAGGGTGCCAACAGGCCCCCAAAAATATCAGTTGGTTCATCCTTGAGCCAACGACGTTGTGTCGTTAGTATCTCCCGAATGAATATTTTAGAACCACTAGTTGGACTTAGTGTGACTTTTTCAACAGTCCTTGTTTAGGTACAATCTATCAAGATAGGTTGGTGTTGCAGTCATGCTCAAGCCCTCAAATATGTTGAAAACCTCTAGATTCTAGATGTGAATGAAGCCTTCAATCTTTCTAGATCTCAACCTCTCTCTCGTCGATCCCCATCTGGACCATCTGGGGATAGATGTCTTTCAACATACAATCCAAAACCACCTGTGTCGTTTCGGCCAAGTTCTTCTTGTGGGACTTGGTGATATCACCCTACTGACCTGCATGTCTCTGGCTAGGGTGATCTTTCCATAGTGCATAGCCTTCATCTTTTTTTGGCTCTCTTGAGTTTATTGATGGTGTTGAAGATGAGGACAACTGCACACAATAGGGGGAAGCTCGTAGAGTTATATTGTCGGATTAAAATATGGTGTTGATCAATGGTGGAGGGATCAACAACTCTCAACCCTTGGGATTTCAGGTGACCTCTGCATAAGCCTTGAATCACAGTTCAAGGAGCTGTGTGGCAGCTCGGTTGTTACAGTCAATGAACTGTAGGCTGGGACCCCTACCTAAGAGACCTTCTCGAGCAAGTAATTCTTTTAGGACTTCAAGTGTTGGTCATTGGGATTCCTTTGTGGCTTGGATTCGAGAAGGTGCCTCTTTCCTATTGGAAGTAGCCATCGTTCTAGGGAATCCTTAGTTTACTTTTAATTTATGACAGTACTCGTTCTTCTGGTTGAACTGTTTCCTTGCCGCTGATATACAACCTGCCACTGAAACTCTCAATCTGCAATGGTTGAACTTTTAGAAAATTAATTGACAATTGGCCATGGGGGATATAAATAGTCATTGTAACACACCCGACCCCTAAGTACCCTTTAAAGGGATGGGGCATCAAAATTTTGCGTACTCAAATAATCTTGAATCATCTCTTCGAGATGATCCATCCTCTTCCACTTGCCCGTAGATTTCTAACGATTGTTACCAGACTCTAATCCATCCTCTTCCACTTGCTCGTAGACTCTAATTGGGAAGACATTGGGGATTCGTGGTGTGACTCCTTCCTTTCTCCTAGAGTGGTCAACGTCAGGCTAACCTTGGCATAAATCCAACGGCTAAGGAAGATCCCGAAGGATACCTAGATCTATGACTTATCATTTCTTCACAAATCTGGCCTTCGAGGATTTCGGCTTCATGGCTGCCATATTATCCCGAAGTAGGACTTCGTCGAAGTACCATACGCGGGTCCCTGCTCTTGAGGATGGGACTGTTAAGAGGGGTTCTTAACAAGCACCTCAGATCCATGGCTCTCATTACTTCGTGACTTCAACGTTCAGAGAGTTTGATGCTATATCATCCTCGTTCATGGAGTGGGACTTTGTCGAAGTTACCTCGACATGGATCCAATGGCCAAGGGGGGCTCCCAAATACTCTCATATTGGTGGTTTGTGTTACTTCACAATGGATGAATGGATTAAGGTTTAATGGTGGGGCAAGTCTAGTTGTCCAGGATAAGGAAATCGCCAGGCATCGGTTAACCTTGTGGGTAACCGTAACTATCACTTGCCTTTGGTCGATTTATAAATGGTAGGGTCGAAACACTCTGGAGCTCCGAACTCCTAGAGTACTGAAGCCAGAAGGATTAACTTCTTTCAAGCCCTACATAGGATTCCCATACCTTGGTCATATGGATCTTYTGGAAACTCTTGTGGGATATGTGCTAATTCCTCTAGCCGTAAATGGRTTAAGGACATGTGCATGAGCCCTTGGTCATACAGTGAAGAGTCTAAAGGAGTCACCCTCCTTACATAGGGTCTAAACTTGAAATTCCTGCGAAGGTAGATACTAGAGGTTGGCAGAACTTAAGCATCCCAGTAAGTTTTTCCCMGACACTATTCTAGACTTACATCTTACAACTCTCTAACGACTCAGCTGAGTCAAKCATATGACCATGCAAAAGCACAGGTTCACAGAGAGRTAATACATATTTCTAACTTAATCATTCAACACAAAACTCAGTCATAGACATATAAATATATTCAATCGCCATTTCCGTTTCAGTACGCAGAGTAGGAAGATACTTATCAGAAAACCAAAGTTCATGAAGCAACTGATGAAAGGGGTAATTGTTTCAACCCAACCATAGGTACAACCACTCCTGATGGATTTAACACTGGCCACCCCGGAGCTAGACCATGATGCTCTGATAGAGACTCTTTCTTCTTGCTTAGTGACAGTTAGGGATGAAGGTTACTCTCCTCCTCCCATAGAGTCTTTGCAATCGATTTTCTCTATACCAAGCAAGGAGGTATGCATGAGTACTTCCACAGTCACTCGTCAACCTCGTTTATCAGCTTGTAATGAAAACCATGCTAGCCGCTTCTTGTGCCCAGAATAATCTTATTTCTCGGTTCATTTTCGAACCAAAGAGTTGTAGCCGCTCTTTTTTCTCTTCTCAAGATTGCTCTTTCGACTCTGCTCTCTTCGCAAATCTGCTTGCTTTGTTGCCTCTACCCACGAATTACCTCTTTCTTTCCTTCCTCAGAAAGGTTGTGTGGGTCAGAATCCATAGCTCATGGTCAGGTTTGGAAGTATTACAGATGGGTACTATGCCCCATATCCTCATTAAATCTTGAGGAGGACTCTTCCAGCTACCACTCTAACTGGTAATTCATTTTTGGGTCAGAGAATTATTTTTGGATTGAGCCATTAATTCCAGTAAGGTATTGGTTTGGTGGGGGGTCATCTCAACCATTTTTGGTTCCCCTCACCATATCTCTCATAGAATCCATGGTCTATCTTGGCAACCCCCCCCTTTTAGAAGTTATGCAACACTTATCCATTTTCTATTAATAACAAAAAATACATGCATTGACCTTTTATACAAAGGTTCATCAAATCAAACATTCACACATATCTAGTTTTCCATAGTCTCTTGGCCAATTATAGTTATATTTACAAACTGGGGGAAACAAGGGTATTACAATCCCCTCCCCCTTAAAGGAACATCATCCTCGATTTTATATCTGTCGATGTGCTCTGTATTTACTAAAGTAAACAAAAATGGATATGCATGTCTCATGGCATCCTCCATTTCCCATGTAGCCTCATCTGGGCCAAAGTGTTTCCACTGCACCTTGACCTATGCAATGGTTTTGTTCTTGAGTGGGGTCTCCTTCCTGTCTATTATGCATTGAGGTCCTGGCAGGAATTCTCCCTCTGGTTCCACCTGAATCACAGACCAATCAATAATATGATTAGAATCATGTACATATTTCTTTAATAATGAAACATGGAAAACATTATGTGCATTCACTGTGGGAGGAAGTGTTAGCCTATAGGCTACAAGTCCCAGTCTATCCAAAATTTCAAAGGGTCCACAATACCGAGGTGCCAGCTTGGCACAAGCTTCCATTCTCAAGGAGCTTCTCTTAGGTCTAACTCTGAGATACATGATCCCCCGTTTTGAACTCTCTAGTAGTCCTCTTTCTTTCTGCATAGATTTTTTGTCTATCCTGAGCTATTTTCAGATTTTACTTTATCTTAATTACTTGTTGTTCCATTTCTTTCAACATGTCTGACCTGATTGTAATTCTATCTATTGGATTATTCCAGCTGATTGGAATCTTGCACTGTCTACCATAGAGGGCCTCAAAGGGGCTCATCTTCAATGACTCTTGATATCCATCGTTGTAGGAAAACTCTAATACTTGGTTTACCCTCTCTACATGTCCATCAGTTTGAGGGTGATAGGTTGTGCTAAACAACAATTAAGTCTCAAAACCAACCATTAAAGATTTCCAAAAGCTCGAAGTAAATTCTGTATCTTTTCCAGATATGATCTCCTTAGGCATGTCGTGCAACCAAAATATTTCTTTCATGAAGATTCTAGCAATATATATTGCCTTGCAAGTTGAATTGATGGGAATGATGTGAGCATCCTTGCTCAATTTTTCCACCACTACCATGATGGCATCATTTTGCTTGGTTGATTTTGGTAATCTGGTGATAAAATCCATGGAGATGGTTTCCCATTTCCATTTTGGAATTGGTAAGGGTTGCAACAACCCTGTTGGATGTCGGTGTTCTGCCTTAACCTGCTAACATTATAGACATTTAACCAAGTAATCAGCTATGCCCTTCTTCAATCCTGGCCAATAGAACAATATCCTAGTGGTTGTGATCATCTTTTGATAACCCAGATGACCAATATATGGTCTTTTGTTTAGTTCATCCGACACGAACCTCTTCAAGTCGTCATGATTCAGGATATATAACCTACCCTTGTAAGTTAGAAGGCCAACATTCAACATTTTATAACCTTCATACCTCATCCCTATGGGCTCTTGCTCTAAGTACAATTTTATAGTCTTGAAAAATGCATCTATTTCTTGTGCATCTTTGACTCTCTCCTTGACGTTCATTTCACAGGTGCTTATTGTTGCCAAGTGAATCACTCTCATAGCTAAGGGCATTAGCCACCCTATTTTATTTTCCTTTGATATGTTTGATTTCAAAATCAAACTCACCAAGGAGAGCCATCCATCTAGCTTGTCTAGAATTAAGTTTTGGTTGATCAAACATGTACCTCAACCCATAATGGTCTGTCATAAGAAAAAAGCTTCTACCCAGGAGGTAATGCCTCCACATTTTTAAATCATGCACTATGGTAGCCAATTCTAGATCATGGGTCACATAATTGATTTCATGCTCATTCAATTTTCTGGATTCATAGAAAATTACATGTTCTTCTTGCATAAGGACTCCTCCGATTCCTTCCTTGCAGGCATATGTACACACAAGGAAGTCCTTGTTTGGGTCTACAAGCTTCAACACAGGTACATTGGTTAGAATATATTTTATCTCTTGGAATCTCTCTTCACATTATTATGTCCAAATGAATTTAAATCCCTTTTTTGAAGGGAAGTGATTGGGCAACCAATCTTAGAAAATCCTTTTATGAACCTCCTATAGTATCCTGCTAGGCCCATAAAGGATCTGATATCAGATACATCCTTTGGGGTAGGATCATTCATAATGGATTTGATCTTGTTAGGATCAAATGCCACCCCTTCTTCAAAAATAACATGGCCTAAGTAATTGATCCGAAAAGATCTTTTAACGACAATGGTTGAGTTTTAAAACATGAATTAATTAACCATTTAGGAAACTGATGAAAGAGGAGAAATTAAAGAGGAGACATAACAACCATTAAAAAATATACAGATCTGAAAATAAGCATGAAGAACAACAAACCATAAACACCAAAGTGATAATGGAGTTCGACAATCTCGCCTACGTCTCTGGGCCTTTGTCTTAGTGGGTGAGGCTTTCTTATTTCTGTTTGAATGTTTTAAAAGTACATCATAATAATGCCAAAAGGATTACAAACTGATTTGGTCATGTTATAATAGATCTCAAGAACCCATCAAAATTGACGGCACTGAAAACAAATGAACGAAGCTCCCGGAAATGGCCTGCAAAGGTGGTCTCCTCAATGGCTTCTTTGCATAAAAGTGGCTTTGGCTCAACAATTATACAACATTTTCTTGTTCTGAACCTCTCCCCTCATGGCTTCAAGAACCTATGGTTTATATAGAATTGAAGTGGGTAACAACCTCCCAACTTCTCCCCAATATCTGGCCTCAAAAAGGGCCCAAGATCGTCCTAAAATGGACTAAATCTCCAAAATTGGCTGAAAAATCCTATTAAAATCATAATTTAAAGTGGAAAAACCCACTTTTGACCAAAATCAAAGGGCACATCCCCCTTCTTCCGTGCTCCTTGGCATATGGGGTGCACTCCAGGTGACCCTGGGATGGCGTTGGTTCGTTGGCTCCCTCCGGTTCTAGCTGTTGGTCATGTGGCATGGCCATATGGCCCAATGCTATTCCTTCACGTGCTTAATCAATTGTAGCCCCAGTTGTATATCCCCTGGTTACGCCCTTGGTCGGCGGGCTAGCCCGACTGACCAGACGATAACCCATAAATATTCACGCTAACAATAGAGTCCATGTCTTATGGTGTGGTCGTATGCTTGTGCACTGGGGTATAATAGTCGGGAGCTACACATATATCCACATGTGCCAAATACAATGGAGGCAGTGGTCATATATGACGGTTGTATGGGAGTGGTCATTTGGTAACGCGTTAGGGATGGGGCTAGGCCCCAACCCTTAACTCCAATGAATATCAAACCATTCAAACTTAAATATAAAGTTTAAACATAGAGTTTAAGAACCACCATGTAGGCGGGCCGGTAGCCCGACCTACGTGAAGACTTGGACGCCCATAGAGGTCACGAGGTCAACCCCCACTGACTCTAAAAAAAAAATTGTTCATACAAATGAACCAATAAATGGGTGCCACGTGGAAACCCATGACTGGGCCATGTGGCACCACACCATTAACCCAGATGAATGTCATGTGTCATGGTGTTATTTTCACACCTGACAACCTAGTCAACATGCCACTTGTACATGCCATGTTAGCCCATGCCAACTATACCTGCCATGTCAGCCCATGACACATGTCACCCTTGCAGTGGTGCCACACATCACGATCTGACTCGTCCACATTTTCACCTTCCCACGTCAGCGCCAACGCACCCTGCCACATCAACTGTACAACCATACGGCCTATACAGTCAGCTGCCATGTCAGCACTGTACAGACTGTACAATCAACATTTTTTTTGTCTGTTTGACGAAACGAACAGATCACAATATCTTTCGCATACAACATCTGTTTAAGCCCGTTCAAGTTGTGTTGGGTTCGTATCGACGAGGTCTACACACACGTCCATTTTGAATCCATTATGAGCACTTTGATTTTTAGGCCTTCCTGGACCCATTTTGGTCCCGGGATCCAATTCTGGATCAGTAATGGACTTGTTTCTGGAAAAAGTCACACTTACTAAACTTAACATAGAGCTAATGTTCTCTTAGTAATTGAAGCACTAACTTGAGATGTTCTTCATGCTCTTCCCTATTCTTAGAATAGATTAGGATATCATCAATGAAAACCAATACAAATCTATCTAAGAATTTACTGAGTACATTATTCATTAAGCACATAAATGTGTCTGGTGCATTGGTCAGCCTGAATGGCACCACCACAAATTCATAGTGACCGTATCTTGTCCTAAAGGTTGTTTTGTGGATGTCTTCATCCTTAATTCAGACATGATGGTATCCAGACCTCAAGTCAATCTTGGAGAAAATGGTAGCACCCCTTAATTGGTCAAACAAGTCATTGATCCTTGTCAAGGGATAATTATTCTTTATGGTTGCCTTATTGAACTTCCTATAGTCTATTCACAACCTAAGTGTGACATCCTTCTTTTTCTAATCCGAAATGATCTTTTAAATGACAATGGTTGAGTTATTTAGCATGTGTTAATTAACCATTTATGAAGCTGAATGAAAGAGGAATAATTATAGAAGAAACATAGTAGACATATAAACATGTACATATATGGAAATAGACAAGAATAACAATAAACCATAAGACACCAAAATGATAACGGAGTTCGACAATCTCACCTATGTCTCCGGGCCTTTGTCTCAATGGGTGAGGCTTTCTTATTTCTTTTCAAATATTTAAAATGACATCATAACAGTGCCAAAAAGGTTACAAACTGATCTGGTCTTATTCTACCAGATCTCTGGAACCCAACAAAAGAAACGACACTGAAATCGGATGATCGGAGCTCCCATAAATGGCTCGCAAAGGTGCTCTCCTCAACAACTTCCTTGCATAAAAATGGCTTTGGATTGGAAAATCTTCAGCATAACTCTTCTCTGAACCTTCTCCCATGGCTTCAAGAAGTCCTGGTTTATATAAATCTGAAGTTGGTAACCATCTCCGAACTTCCCCCAAGATCTGGCCTAAAAAAGGGACCAATGTCCCCCCAAAAAGACCAAAATCTCCAAAATTGTTGAGAAAATCCAATTAAAATCATTATAATAAAGTATTTAAACCCACTTTTGAGAAAAAATAGGGCACAACCCCTTTTGAGTAGGCTCCTGGTCCTATTAGCGCGCCCCATGTGGCCTCGCGCTTATCTAATGTGTGTTGGCCCCTCCATTACTAGCTCTTGTTCGCATGACGAATCCTTGGAACCACGGGCTAATAGCCATGCACCTACACAGTGGTTAGCCTCCCAATGGTTAAGCCCTGGGTTATTCCCCTTGGTCGGCAGGATAGCCCGACCGACTAGGGCTAACCCTGAAATATCTGCGCCCAAATGAAATGTGTCAACAGTCATGTGACATGTTCCATGCGATCAGGCTGGAGGCTATGAACTCGGAGAGCGCGCCAACCAACAGAGGTAAGGTCATATGGGAAATGGTCGTATGCATCCGCCATGGGGTTGGGGCTTGGCCCCAACCCTTTATCCTCCATAAAATTCAAACTTTGCAACATAAATCAAATCAAAGCCATATACAGTTAAGACTTACAGTGCGGGCGGGCTGGCTAGCCTGACCCTGCGAAGACGTTTGCTTAGTGGGAGGTCGCGTGATCGAAACTCATGGAGTCTAGAATTTTGAAATACTTTAACCAACCAATGGGTTCCACGTGGCAGTCCATGTCTGGGCCACGTGACACCTCACCATTCGCCAAAATCAATGCCACGTGTCAAAATTCGATTGGACCACTTGTATACCCAGTGAACACAACTTTCCCAGTCACTGTCTGCCACATGTCACCCTTGCAGTGGTGACACGTGTCACTCCCGGATTGGTCCACCTATACCTTCTGCATAAGAATCCAACTATACCATGCCACGTTAGCTGCCATGTGTCACCTCCAGATGCTGCCACGTCAACATGATGACGTCATGTTGACATCAACGTTGACTTTTTGGCCCATTGATTGTTGACTCTTTTTGCCTTTTTGGTAAAACAAATAGAATGTGATATCTGGAGCATACTTTGAGCCCGTTCAAGTTGTGTTGGTTCGTATCGATGAGGCCTACGCACACATCCGTTTTGAAGCCATTATGAGAACTTTCATTTTTAGGCCTTTCTGAGCCCCATCAAGCTCCTAGATCCAATTTTGGATCACACCTCCCCACTAAAGACCTTTTGGTCCCCAAAATATTATTGACCAGTCATCAAGCTCGTGATAGGCCACCCAGCTTGTTCTCTATCTTTGAACTCTGTCCTGTGCACCTGTCTCATCAAGATCAACTATAAAACAATCATGATAATTGACAGCATATTATTAGCCATTTGTACCCTATCACATCATACTGAAGCCACTATCATCCATGTAGACAACATTATTAATGATAGCATAAAAAATATGACTGCAAATGAGCTGATATGTTTGTAATATTTGCACAACATTAACTTATCTTGAAGCAAACTGTGATTGATTTTCCATTCTACAACCATCTCATGTTCTTGTGTAAGATCGATTACTTGATTTGAAACAATTATAGGTGTGTTGCTTGCTTGAGCTGCCTTTCTTAATTGTTCCATAGTTTGAAGAGATTTATTTTCCTTTAAATGATGAGCATGAACCACATATTATTGACCTGCCTTGGTTAAATGATATTGATTCTTTTCCTTGTAGAAGATTTCTTTACGATCAAACAAGTATGTACTACCTAAGAGCATTCCACATTCACTTAGTGGCACCACATCACATGTTACCTCRTCCACAAACTTAGATGAAATTGCAAATTTTAATGTGCACTGCTTTGTTATGTGCAATTGATGATTGTTTCTTATCCATTTAAGTGTGTAAGGCTTATGATGCATCTGTGTTTTTAATCCCAACTGTTTAACCAATTCCTCTGAAATTAAGTTAGATTGAGATCCACTATCTATCAATGTGTCAACCTTAGTATGCCTCATGATGACCCTTATGTGAAACAATTTACTTCTAGCATCAAATCCTTCACCAATTTTACCTGTCATACTAACCAATGAGACATTAGATTCATCACCTGAATTTGATCCCAAGTTTGTGGGTCGTGTTGCTGTTGCAACTGTTTGCCTCCCTTTCTTCTCTTTGAACCACTTCAGTCTCTTCTCGGGATGCAATTTCCAAAAATGGTCCTCATCATGCCCCTCTTTCTTGCAATGCTTGCAAGAGGGCTTCTCTCTTTTTATTGCCACTGAATTTTCCTTATTGTCATGCCACTTCCTTTTGTCCTCTTTCCTTGAAGACGATTCCCCCGCTACACCAACACCTGTTTTCCTTGCTTCAATGTATGTCGCTTGAACATAAACCTCATCAAGATTAGTTGGTCCAAACATGAATACAATATTTCGAATATGTGCAGGTAAACCTCCTATATACTTCATAAGAGTTTCTTGGGTATGTAAAGGAATATCTAACATTAATGCCATTTTACGAAAGCCATATATGTATTCTTGCACTGTTTGTCCTTTTCTTAGTTTAAGAGTTTTCCATTCAATTAACACTTTATCTTTATAACCCAAAGGATAGAATTGATTTCTAAGTGCAGAAATAAAACTTTGCCATGATGGAAATACATTACCCACTTGTTGCGTGCCATTTTGCAACTTGCTTTGCCACCAGATGAGTGTTGTGCCTGCAAGTCTAAGTGATCCCAACTTGATTTGAGTTGCCTCATCCTTGATTTGTTGCACACTGCAATAAACCTCCATCTGTCTGAAAAAATTGTCAATTCTCTCTGCATTAAATTCACCATCATACATAGGTAATTCAAATTTCACATCAAGTTTTAATAAAGGCATTTCATTCTTATGTTTATGGACATGTTTTCTTGCGGTGCTTTTAGAACTTGAACTTGAACAGGAAGGAGAAGAAGGAGGTGAAGGAGGAATTTGAGGAGGATCCTCTCCTTCTTCACTTTTGACCCTTGAAGATTCACCCATATTCGGTCTCTTCCGTTCCAAGTAATCCTCATACAAAACCTTCATCATCTCCGACATGGCGAAGAAATTTTTTCAAAACTCTTTCTCATCCCGAGAAAGTCCCTCTTCCAATGCCATCTTCTCACTTTGAGAAGTTCTCTTTCTCAATCCAATCAATGGATTATCTTCAACAAGATCTCCTTCACCATGATGTATCTTTTTCCTGGTTAACATGCAAAAATCAAATCCAAATGTCAACTAGTTCTGATACCACTTGATCCGAAATGATATTTTAAACGACAATGGTAGAGTTATTTAGCATGTGTTAATTAACCATTTAGGAAGTTGAATGAAAGAGGAAGAATTATAGAAGAAACATAGCAACTGTATAAACATGTACAAATATGAAAATAGATAAGAAGGACACAAAACCATAAGACACCAAAATGATAACGAAGTTCGACAATCTCGCCTACATCTTCAGGCCTTTGTCTCAGTGGGTGAGGCTTTATTATTTCTATTCAAAGCTTTAAAATGACATCATAACAGTGCCAAAAATATTACAAACTGATCTGGTATTTTTCTACCAGATCTTTGGAACCCAACAAAAGAAACAACACTAAAATTGGATGACCGGAGATCCCAGAAATGGCCCGCAAAGGTGCTCTCCTCAGCAGTTTCCCTACATAAAAATGGCTTTGGCTTGGAAAATATTCAGCATAACTCTGCTCTGAACCTTCTCCCATGGATTCAAGAAGTCTTGTTTTATATAGATCTGAAGTTGGTAACCATCTCCCAACTTTCCCCCAAGATCTGGCCTAAAAAAGGGCCCAATATCCCCCAAAAAGACCAAAATCTCCAAAACTGTTGAGAAAATCCAATTAAAATCACTATAATAAAGTATTTAAACCCACTTTTGAGAAAAAAATAGGGCGCAACCCCTTTTGAGCGGGCTCCTGGTCCTATTAGCGTGCTCCATGTGGCCTCACGCTTATCTGCTGTGCGCTAACCCCTCCATTACTAGCTCCTGGTCACATGATGAATCCCTGGAACCACGGGCTAATAGCCACACGCCTACACAATGGTTAGCCTCCCGATGGTTAAGCCCTGGGTTATGCCCCTTGGTCGACGGGATAGCCCGACCGACCGGGGATAACCCCAAAATATTCGCGCCCAAACGAAATGTGTCAACAATCATGTGACATGTGCCATGCAACCGGGTTGGAGGCTATGAACTCGAAGAGCACGCCAACCAACGGAGGTAAGGTCATAAGGGAAATGGTCATATGCATTTGTCATGGGGCTAGGGCTAGGCCCCAACCTTTTATCCGCCCGAAAATTCAAACTTTGCAACATAAATAAAATCAAAACCATATACGGTTAAGATTTACAGTGCAGGCGGGCTGGCTAGCTTGACCCTGCAAAGACATTTGCTTGGTGGGAGGTCACACGATCGAACCTCATGGAGTCCACAATTTTGTAGTACTTTAACCAACCAATGGGTTCCACATGGCAGCCCATGTCTGGCCCACGTGGTGCCTCACCATTCGTCGAAATCAATGCCACGTGTCAAAATCCGATTGGACCACTTGTATACCCAGTCAACACAAATTGCCGAGTCACTGTCTGCCATGTGTCGTACGTACGTTGTACGAGCATGTCACGTGTCGTATGTACATCGTAAGGGCATGCCATGTGTTGTATGTACGTCGTACGGGTGTGCCACGTGTCTTACATACGTCGTACGGGTGTGCCACATGTCGTACGTACGCCGTATAGGCGTGCCCTAACATAGTTACCAACTTAACGAGAATTCTACAGAGTTCTCGTTTTTTTGGGGGGTCCAATTTTTTACCCCGTTTTTAAAAATGGTGCTACCGGTAGCACCTCTCTCCCCTTTTAGGTGGTTTTTCGATATTTTAAATTTTTCAATCCACAATGTTTACACATTTTTTTTTTAAATGCTTATTTTTCATCTATTTTCATTTTTTTTACTTTTTTTATTTTTATTCAATGGTGTTTTTAGTCATTTTTCCATTCTTCTTTCAATCTTAAAAATATTTTTTACCATTTACTTTTTTGAAGTTACGATTTTTCATATAATTGTGTCTTCTTAATTAATTTATTGTTCCATACTTTTAAAATATAGTGGAAAACACCATTCTTAACACATTGTTTACCT
>ML809584.1:38630-52914 GCA_009831015.1 Picea engelmannii | reverse complement strand
CCCTCACCATCTCTCTCATATCATCCATGGTCGATCTTGGAAAACCCCCTCTTCCAGGGCCCTCTGCCTGTTGCGCGAGAATTTATTTTGTTGTGAAAAATAAAACTTGGGAGGTGCTTTCACTGCTTTTCTAATTTGTCTTTCATTATGACTTGAAATTTCTCCTCATTCAAGTTTATCTCTTGTACAAATGCCTCCTCAATTTACCACCCACACACCCACTTCTTATTTCGGTTTATGACCTCCACACAACTCAACGATCACCATATTGCAGTGTCCCTTCTTCTCTTCCCGCTTGGCCAATAGCTCTGGGTAATCCTATGTGACATGGTCTGCATTGTGGAAATATCCATAGAGTACATGTGCCTAGGTACATAATCATTACAAGTGGCCTATTTCACCATAGTTAAAATAGGTAGGTGGTCTTCCTCCACCACCGCCATATCCTCTTCCTCTTCCTCTTCCATATCCTCCTCGCTAGCCTCCCCAATATCCTTCTCTGCCAAATCCTCTCGAGTCAAATCTTCC
Organism: Picea engelmannii; assembly: GCA_009831015.1. Lineage (NCBI taxonomy): Eukaryota > Viridiplantae > Streptophyta > Pinopsida > Pinales > Pinaceae > Picea > Picea engelmannii. The sequence goes on along the minus strand of ML809584.1, from coordinate 52,386 downwards.
ATGGTTTCCACCCTTCTATTATTCTTGGACCCAAAAAGTGTCTACAATGTGCTCGTGCATTAGTTGTAGCAATCGACATTATGCTTTTGCATTAGCTGCAATGACTAGAAATCATTCACATCATGTCCCATGGATTTGCAAAACTCAAATAATGGAGTGTGCATAATCTTTTAATCCTTCCACAATGTTGGACAATGAGGAGGTATATGACCCCATTGTCTACATATCTCACACCACTCTATCTGTGGTCCTGTTGGAAACATATTCGGTGCATCCATTGTTGTGTAACTTCCCAGCGTAGGGCACTCGTTCCTATGGTGATCTTCAACATGGAACATAGTACACCAAACATTCTCTTACATCACCTTAGCCTTTTCCATATATTGTATTTGCATGGTGAGATTCACGAGATGAGATTGTACCTACACCAGCCATGTTGACATCTCACCACCTCCTGGTGTAGCTTCTAAGAACATTATAATTTCCACGGCCTCTACCTGGGTTGTTACTTTCTTTTGGGTGAGCAGAACTCAAATGTGTGGTAGGATTCCAACATTAAACCATTATTTGTGTTGGATGTCTTGGATCTGAAATGTCATTCAATCCAACATAATATTGAACTATTGGTGATATTCCCACAAAATTTCTCTAACTTGCTGCTTAATTTCCTTGATCTTAGTTATACATTATGATTATAACTTAGGCTTATGAAATTCTCTAAGTAGATCTCTCTTTATCTTCGTCAGGGACCTTGCTTGTCCCACTGACACAGTAGAATTGTATTTCATGTACCATTTAGTATCTCTATTTATGAATGTGGTCTCTAGCTACACAATCTTGGATGCCTCATATGTGACTCTTTTCATAGACCATATAGCTTCACACGTGAACCAATGTTATTTTGCATCGTCTCTTCTTTCCTCTTTTCTTTTACCCCATTCTTTCCATCCCCCCCTCCATGTGGGGGGGTTTAATCGACCATCCTATCGGGATCAATGCACATCAACCCCTTTTCTATGAACACCATCTTGATCCATAAAGTAATTTCTTCCAACAATCTCCTTCTAGGGCTGACTACAAATTTTCTTTCAGCATTGTTGAAGGATTCAGTGCAGTCGATAACAAACTTGAAAATGTACCCTTCTTTAACTCGTTTGAACCAAAATTTGACTGCTATGGCTCACTCATTATCCACATATCTCATCCTATTGACCGCATCTTGGTTGCAATCTAGTGACTCTTGGGCTCTCCATATAGAGTTAATCTCTATCTGTCTCTTTATCCACTCATGCAATAAACAAGGAAATTTAGCAAAAACAATTTCATGTGGATCTGTCTATATGTACCTTTATTTCCATTGATTGAGGTTGATATATAGGCTCTTGTTCTCTTGTCACGCGAACACGTCTCCCTTTTCACATATCTAGTTTTTATCTCCTCCTTTGAGGGTATCCATGTCATGTCCTTCCTTCAACATATAACACAAAAAATTTAGGTCCTGACAATGGAATTGATTGTTGGGTTGTTAGGGGGGTTTGAGATCCAGGGTTCATAATTCTTGACCAACAAATACCCCATAGGCGCTAGCATATTCAATCTTCAAGGACTAAAGAAGGTCTCACCCAAGATTACATGAGAATCACAGAGAGCATAGGTTTTATGGAAGGTGTGGAGGAATAGTCCAACATACAAGACACATTCATCCTATAACCATGCATTCATTCATTATCACCATAATATTACCATGCACAATACTACATAACATACATACATTCAAACCAACATATACAAGAGATAGAGACAAAATATGCTTCATGCTTGCTTCGTTAATCTTAACCACATTTATATACAATTACTATAAAGAGGGCGAATCCTATGCAAAGCACATTCAACATGAAAACATAGCATATCCAATTGCTAAGATCTAATTTCTCTCTAATATTGTTCTCTGAACATAACAAGAAGTTATACAATGCTTCATTGGAGCTCTAACTCATATAAAACTCTCCTACAATAATCTATCTTCTGTTAACAAAAACCAAACCCCTTACATATCCACATGCATCCCCCTTAAGTCTATTGGAGCGTGGCCATCATAACAAACTTTCCATCTCACCCTCAACCTCGACCATCACCAGCCAGGTTGTTACAAAAATGGTTACAATGATTATTGAAGATCTTTGAGGATTCAGTCGGCATGTGATCTTTTCAAGTCCTTGCGCGTAGTAGAAAATGGGTCGATGCGCGCAATAGATCCTTGGTCAGGCGTTGAAACTTGGCATCATACGATGAATTATCTTGGGCACATGCACAATGTTGAATTATGGAATGTGCATAGTCTTCAAAACCTTAGGGTGCCAACAATGGGCTCGAGGGAAATCAATCTTTGATTGAGGTGGTTGGAAGGAGAGTTTGTCCCCCAAATTTGTCTCCCATCTCTGCTACTACTTATTAGTTGTCATTGGTTGGATATGGTCTATGGCTATCTCCTTTTTATCTATGCTAAATTTTGGCTTGCTACTTTTAGGCATTCCTTCATGGTTTTCTTGATTCCTAGTACATGAAATCATTTAAATTACTTGTAGATTTGATAATTGTATTACTGAATTTTATTCTATTAGATAGTAATTTTGTCAGTTAATATTGATGTGTTGTATTGATGGTTGATATAAATGTGTTGTCTTTCTCATTGTTGTTGTAACTTGGTAGTTAAATCTACTTTAATGTACATTTATGCATTTTTCTTTTGGTGGGTATCACATATGGTATCAGAGCCCAAGCTCTAACACTAAGGGCATATGGATATTTGTTAGGAAGGTTATTAAATAATTCCACACTTGATTGATTTGCATTAACGTGATATATTCATAAATACAATGTGAAGTGACCTTTGGTTTCATCTTCTAAGAGGTTTGAATGACTCTTTCTATTCACTTGTGAATCTTCATATTTCTCCTAAATAATATTTACAAAGTACTTCAATCCCTAAGGATTACGTATCTAACATTCCCCACCTTAATCCAAAGGGGTATTTGTGAATCCAATCATCATTCTGAACTTTTCATATTTTCTCTTTCAAGTGATTTGGTGAAGATGCTCACAATTTTCTCATTTGAGGAACACTTTCTTAAGTGAATAGTCTTGGCCTCTACACAATACCAAATCAAATGGTATTTTGTGTTGATGTGCTTGGTTCAATCATGGAATTTGAGATTCTTGTCCAACTTGATTGCAAAAGTATTGTCAACCAAAAGAGGAGTAGAATTCACTTGTTTCTTTAACAAATTAATATTCAAGTATTTTCCTAAGCCACACAATCTCCTTTGTTTCCTTTGGAGCTACCACGTATTCTACCTTTGTTGTGGAATATGCTAGAACTGGCTATTTATGTGATCTCCATGCGACAACTGCTAATCCAAGACTCATGAAATAGCCTGAAGTTGACACTCCATTTTCTTTATCCCCATTGAAGTTTAAATTGGAATATCCAATCAAGTTGAAGTCATCCACCTTAGAATACTTGAGTCCAAAATCTTGAGTTCCCTTCAAGTATTTTAGAACTCTTTTTGTAGTGAACCAATGTCCTTCACAAGGTTTTTGCATGAACCTAGAAAGAATCCAAACAATGAATGAAATATTTAGTATGGTGGTGGTAAGGTAGATAAGACTTCTCACAAGTTGTCTATACTTGGTTTCATTCTCAAATTCATTCTCTTCTTTTGATGTGAGCTCAAATTCCGTCCCAATGGAGTAGAGAGAGGGTTACACTCAGCCATCCCAAACTTGTTCAACTATTCTCCAATGTACTTATTTTGTGAGATGAATATGTACTTTGGATTTTGAGCCACTTCAATACCCAAGTAGTAGTGAAGATGTCCTAAATTTGTCATCTCAAATCCTTTCTTCAATTCTTTCTTTGTGGATTCAATATAGCTTTCATTGTTCCCTGTTATCAATATATCATCTACATACACTACAAGATATGCAACAATTTTTCCAACTTTCTTGACAAATAGAGTTATGTCATCAAGATTAAGTGCTTGAAAATCAATTTTAGAAGATGCTCAATTATCTTCTCATACCAAGTTCACAGTGGTTTTTTAGGCCATATAAGGATTTGATGAGTTTTCATATTTTTTATTATTGTCCCTTCACAACAAAACCTTTTGGATGAGACATGAAGACATTCTCTTTCAAGTCTACATTTAAGAAAGCAATATTCACATCCATGTGATGAACTTTCAATCCATTTTGTGTTGCCAAGGAAAATAGAGTACGAATGGTAGCCCATTTTGTTGTGGGGGAAAAAGTTTCCTCATAATCAATGCCTTATTTATGTGCAAATCCTTTTGCCACAAGCCCCTTCTTGTGCTTGTCAAGTGAGCCATATGATTTTTACTTGTTCTTGAAGACACACTTGCATCCAATTGATTTGGTTCCAAATGGAGGGTCCACTAACTTCCATGTCCCATTCGTGATGAGAGCATCATGCTCCTTCTCCATGGCTTATTTCCAGTCATCATGAGAAACAACTTCTTCAAAGGAAGTTGGTTCAAATTTAGTAGATAAATTGAATTCACATTCATATGAAACATCCATATCATCTACATCAACTCCATCCATCTTGTCTTGTAGAATTTTTGGTTGTTGTCTTTCCAACCTCAATAGGATGAACACTTTCAAGTGTCTTTATGAGCCACTTTGGTGGACCTTTATGAGATGGTCCAGGTTACTACATTGATTTATATGGTGTTTCATTTCCATCAAGTTTTAGCTTTTCAATCCTCTCAATCACGTCATCCAAATTAACTTCCTATTTTGATGAAGTGGCTTGAACCTCTTCATGAGAGGGAGATGGTTCTTCAAAAGGAGATTATAGAGACTGATCCAAGATAGGGATCCCCCTTTCAATATGTGGAATCTCATCATCAAACTCATGATATGTCTTTACATTGGTAAATCTATCCAGATGATCAAGTTGTCACTCAACAATTTTTTCATTCTTGGAGGATTCAAGAAAAATCACATCTCTGGAAAGAATGAACTTCTTGTTTACCTCATCATAAAGATGACATGCCTTGGTGATATTTGAATACCCCAAGAAGATGCACTTTTGACTCCTTGCATCAAGAGTGTTTATTTTCTCCTTATGAATTAAGGTATGATAGGTGGAACCAAAGACCCTAAGATGCCTCATCGAAGGAATTCGACCATACCACATTTCATAAGGAGTCTTGTTCACAAGAGCATGAGATGTAATCCTATTTTTCACATATACTGCACATAGAACTGCACCAACCCAAAATGTTAATTTCACATTTTTGAAAAACATCATGGAACCAACCATATTTAAGAGAGTCATGTCCATTCTTTCAGCTACACCATTATGTTGAGAATTGTATGGGACAATAGTTTAATGCTTCATCCCATGTTGGAAAAGGTAGATTTCAAATTCGTTAGATGTATATTATCTTCCATTATTAGTATGAATAGTGCCAATATGTGATTGTGCTTCATTTTGGATCCATACATGAACAATTTTAAAAGTTTCAAAAGCCTGTGATTTATCTTTCAACAAGTACACCCAACACATCTTAGTGTAATAATCAATAAAAGACATGATATATTTATTTCCATTAGCATATGGATCAAGCACAGGGACACACAAATCATAATGTATCAATCCAATTTTTCTACATTCTCTGGAAGTGGAAGCATGGAAAGGTTGTTTGCTATGTTTTCCAAGGATACAAGCATCACATTGCTTCAATTTCCTAGGAATAGTAGGAAAACCAAAAACACCATTATTTTGCAACAAATGAAGGTTGTCATAATTAATGTGTCCAAATCTAGCATGCCATAAGAGACTAGATGGAAATGTACCTTCATCGTGATGAGAAAGGTATGCATGCTTTTGTGCATGAACATATGTTCCTTTCAACTTCAACAATCTTCCATCCTCCACTCATGTCATAACGACCATGTTGTCAGAATCCTTCCTTATTTCAAAATTTCCACTGAAGATATGAATAGAGTGGCCTTACTGTTGAATGCGCACAAGAGAAAACATGTTCCTTCGTAGCTTAGGAAGATAGATCACATCATGCATAAGAAAATTTGGGAATCTAGGAAGTTTAAACATGATGGTGCCAATTCACAAAGGTTTGAGATTTGATTTATATGAAAAATTGACTATACCATCGACATTGTCATTGAAATAATCAAATAAGTCTCTCCAAAATTTCATGTGGCATGTTTCACCTGTGTCAAGAAAACATGCATCTCTCCATTAAATGAAGTGTTAAATAAATCTTCATTTACTCCAATATTGCAATGGACAACAATATAATGAGAAGATTCAAGTGCTTTACCTTTCACCAGATTTGATGCTTTACCTTTGTCTTCTTTCTAATCCTACTTGTCTTCGATATTCTCCCATTGGATTCTACATGTATTTTCTTTATGTGACCCATTCTTTCCACAATGGACATAGTGAAGATTGGATCTCTCACCTTGATTGTGCCTACCCCCCTACCTATGAAATTATTTCTTCCATGTCCTCTTTTACTACCTTCTCCCCTAGAAGAATCATGTGATTGATTATTCCCTTTCTAAGAAAGTCACACTACCTCTCTAGGGGACTGAGTTGTCTTCTTTCCACAAGATTTCTCACGTTCTGCAACTTTCTCCACCAAAGAGTCAAATGTGGTGGAATTCATTTGGCCACTAACAATGATTTCCTTTCAAGGATATGGATGGCTTGGCGTAGGTTTAGGTCATGGAGGAGGAACATTGATATATTTTGATTTTCCCATGGGTACACCTCTTGTGGAAGATTCCCTTTACAAATTAGAGAAAAAAATTTGTGCATGGCTTAGATTATGGACAATAGTCTTGGTAGAAGATACTTCTTAGAGCGCTTGAAGTAATGATTTATCATGGGTTTGAATGCTAGTGGTGAGTTGATTGGAATTGAGGTTGAGACCTCTCATCATGACCACACTATCAGTATGCGTGGTAGGAGATCAATCATAATTACTCTCAAACCTAGGGTCGAAGCTATCTATTCCAAAATCGATTTGAGAGTTATCTTCTCCTTTCCATGGACAACTCGTCTCTAGTGTAGAGAAAAAATCGGTGATGTAGGAACCTACCGTGGGATTGAAGAGGACATGGGAAAAACTATTTCAAATCCTAAGGAACAAATCGACCCAGTAGAGATATAAACTTTCTAGGAGAAACGAAACATTTTATTTGAGGATTCGACTTGCTAAATAAAATAAAAATCAACTTGACCCAATTTGACTTGATTAGTGGAAACAAAGTTGATTGGAATCTCGTCAAATTGCTAAGGGAAAGTACTATGATTATTCCTAGATGAAGAATAAGTCGATTAAACACTATTCATCTTGCATAAAGGAGAAATATATTTGCTAGAAGAAATTATCACTTAGATTATAAATCCACCTATGAAGAAATCGATTAGTCCGAGGAGAACAAAATTGTTGTTGTGGGAAAGTTTAATTTACCTCCTATAACATTGGAGAATAACAAGATGTATTGCATCCTCAATGTTTTTATTGATGCATATATAGGTTTCAATCTTTTGACCTATGCAAAAGTTTGTACATGCAACCAAAAAAGTTAAAAAAATAATACAAAATGAGTTGGAGGGAGGGGAAGAAGGATATTGAAGAAACTTCGAGAAGATGTCATCGTATCATGGCAATAAGAAGGATGGATTTTTCTCCTTTATGATTATCATACATATGGGATCAATTTCCTAGGATTAGAACCCTGTTGGCACCCTAAGGTTTTGTAGAAATTGTGCAAGTGCCCAAGAAGATGCATCGCATGATGCCAATTCTAGTGCTTGCACCAACCAATGATCTACTATGCATGCCAACCCATTGTGTACTGCATGCATAGACTTGAAGAGACCACATGTATGCTAGATCCTCAAAGATCTTCAATGATTATAACTGATTTTGTAACAACCTGACTGATCATGGTCAAGGTTGTGGATGAGCTGGCAAGGCTGTTATGATTGCCACACTACGCGAGAGATATGGGGGATGCATGTAGATATGTAAGGGTTGGGTTTTTTTTCACTAGGGATAATTTGGTAGAAAATTAATGGTTAAGTTGTAGACAAGTTAGAGCTCCAATTCTGCTTTGTAACAGTTCCTATGTTCATAGATATTATGTGTGTGAATAGGATATAGAAAGGAGATCTGAGCGAATGGCTTGTCTTTGTTTTGTTGTGAATTCATCCTAAGAAGGATTCATCCTTTGCGTATAGAAATGTATTTGAATTCCGTTGAGTTTAATGAAAAAGTCTAAAGAAMATTTTTCTTTGCATCCAATGAGTTATGGTAATGAATGTATGCTTGTTYTGTATTATTTTGTACAGTAATCTTATGGTAGTTGTGAATGAATGCATGGCTATATGATGAAATTTTCTTGTATGTTCTATTCCTTAACACCTTGCACAAAACCTATGGTCTCTATGATTCTCATGGCGTCTCGGGTGAGAAMTTATTTAGTCCTTGTAGATTGAATATGTCGGTGCCTATGGGGTACTTGTTGGTCAAGCTTATCGCTCAAGCTTATCGTACCCTAGGTCTAAACCCCACWTCAAGCCAACAATTGGTTYTGTTGCCGGGACCTGAAGGTGTTGTATTGCATGTTCAAGGAAGGAAATAAGGTGGAAACCTTCCAAGAAGGAGATACAAGACTAGCTCTCTGAGAAGGAAGGTGAGTTTATCTGACGAGAGACCAAGAACCTGTAGATCAACCTCAAATGCTGGAAACAAAGGTACATATATACATATTTAAATGAAATTTTCTTGCTTGAGTTTCCTTGTTTTTTGCGTAAGTGGATAAAGAGACAGACATTTATTAACTTTGTATGGGGAGCCCAAGAATCATTGGTTTGGGACCAATATGTGATCAATAAGTTGATATATGTGGATAATAAGTGGGTCAAAGGTATTGAGTTTTGGTTTGAGCATGTGAAAGAAGGTTATATGGTTGAGTTTTCTATTACGTGCAACGAATCCTTTAGTAGTACTGAAAGAAAATTTATAGTTGGCCATAGAAGGAGATTATTGGAAGAAATCCCTTCCTGGATAAAGATGTTGTTCGTAGAGAAGGGGATAATTCTCATGGATCCTAATATGTTGGCTGAGTAAACCCCCCCGCACAGAGGGGGGGTGTAAAGAAGGGGGGAGAATAAAATATGGATGAAAGAGTGAATCCAACATAAGGGATCCAAAAGAAGATGAGATGAGGTGAGAAGAGAATGGATCCAGAAGAGAAGAGGAGAAAAATATTTGAGAGATATGTAAGAAGAGTCAAGCTAAGGAGGAAAGTGGAGCGGATAAGTAAAGAGAAGAAATCAATGGGTGTTGAACGAGTGGTAAGATCCAAGATGAAGATAAAATAAACCTTTCCAAAAGGGTGTGTGGAAGAAATATCTATGTCGGAGAGAAGCACAAAAGAAGAGAGGTCATCGAAGATATGCGACCCTAGGGATGAAGTATCAAGAGAGGATACTAGAAGTAGTGGGAGTAGGATTGAAGAAAACAAAGTCAGATCCCCTTAGCTAGTAAGAGATGTAGTCACATCAAAGGATGATTAGGCACAAAGCAGTAGTGCCAACATAGTAGAAGATAGTGATAAAGACCTCCAAGGAGAAGATACCTTGACAACTATGGGAAGGATTTCACATCTAGAGATAAAGAGGTATTTTGGATCCCTCACTGAAGAATATGGAAGAGTATGGATGAACCCTCTCTTTGAACCATCACCCTTGAACATTTGTCACTAACAAGAAAGAACCGAAAAAAGTGTAGAGGTGAGAGAAGTATAAGAAGAGATATTAGAAGAAAGAGAAGAAGATAGTGATAAAGACCTCCAAGGAGAAGATACCTTGACAACTATGGGAAGGATTTCACATCTAGAGATAAGGAGGTATTTTGGATCACTCACCGAAGAATATGGAAGAGTATGGATGAACCCTCTCTTTGAACCATCCCCCTTGAACATTTGTCACTAACAAGAAAGAACCGAAAAAAGTGTAGAGGTGAGAGAAGTATAAGAAGAGATATTAGAAGAAAGAGAAGAAGAAGATATGAGTGGAGAAGATGAAGTCAACGATACTTCACAAAAAAGAGCGTCAATATCAACAACAACAAGTAGTAGTCAGTCAGGAAGACATCATTCTAGAGTGAGCATGGTGAACCAATATTCAACTCTGAGGCTTCTCACATTTCATTGGATGGGAAGAGATGATGCATAATAACATTGGTTCATGTATGAAGCTATATGGTCCGTGAAGAGAGTCACAGACAAGGCATCCAATATTGCACAGTTGGAGACCACATTCAGAGACAAAGCTTTGGCATGGTACATGAAGTATAAAGTTACTTCACTAGTGGGACAAATAAGGTCCCCTCCAGAGATAAAGAGAGTTTTCCTTAGGGAATTTCAGAAGCCTAAGTTGGAATCACAGTGTATAAATGAGATCAAGTAGTAAGTTGGAGAAACTGTGTCAGATTATGACCAACGGTTCAAGTTTTTGTTGGACAAACTGACATTTTAGATCCAAGACATCCAACATAGGGAATGGTTTATTGTAGGATTCCTATCCCACATTTGAGTCTCCCTCACCTAGAATAAAGTGACCACCTAGGTGGAGGCTGTGGAAATTTCAATGTACTTAGAGTCTACCTTAAGAGGTGCTGATATGTCGACAAGGCTTGTGTAGGTGAAATATTAGTTCGCAAACCTCACAGTGCAACTACAAGATATGGATAAGGCTAAGGTGGTGCACAAAAATGTATAATGTACCTTGTACCACACTGAAGGTCACCATAGAAATAAGAGTCCTGCGCTGGGAAGTTATATGGCAATGGGCGTGTCGAACCCAATTTCGATCGGACCACATATTGAGTAGTGTGATATTTGTAGACAATTGGGTCATATACCCCCTTGTTTTCCAACACTGCAGAATTATCAAAAGACTTCACACACTCCATTTTTTGAGTTTTAAAAATACACGGGAAAACTACAACTGATGCAAAGGAACACTGTAGATACTTTCCAGGTTCAAGAAGAACATAAGGGTGGATATCGTGGAGGCTTCAACCTTGGAGGCTTCAATAGAGGAGGCTACTAAGGAGGCCAAAGAGGAGGATACAAAAGAGGAAGAGGAAGAGGCTATGGTGGTGGTGGAGGAAGATTACCTACCTTCTTTAACGATGGCGACATAGGCCACTTGTCACGATTTTGTACCAAACCACATGCACTTTGTGGATATTTCTACAATGCATAGCATGTCATAGAGGATTGTTCAGACTTATTGGAAAAATGGAAAGAGAAGAAGGGGCACTACAACATGGTCATTATTGAGCCACGTGAAGGTCATAAGCCTAAAGGAGAAGCTAATGTATGGGTAGTAACCCGAGGAGGTATCCGTACGAAAACAAAATTGGAACAAGGAGAAAGTTCAGGTTAGAATGTAGAAGGAAATATCAGAAAAGCAGTGCAAGTACCTCCTAAGTTTGATGTCGTGTAGAGAAAGCAATTCTTGTGTGACGTGCAGAGGGAAATCAACAAAGACAGTGCGAATGAAGAGTTGCAATGTACAACGCAGAGGGCATTGGAAGAATTCGACGCATGTGAATAATTCCAACACATGACATAGAGAGTGTTGGAAGAGGCTTGTGTGTGCAAGGAAGGGAAACATGCAACATAGAAGGAAATGGAAGAGGAATGTCTCCACGAAGATTTGCCACACACGACACAAAAGGAAACACAATGCAACACTTACCATGAGGTTGAATTGGAAAACCATGTAAATGACATTTTGTGTTGTTGTCTTAATATGTTAGGTGATCCTATAGCTGCCAAGAAATTGACCCACATGTTATCAAGATGTATGGGGGAAGAGGAGATCGATGTGGCTATTTATTCCCCATTACCAGAACATGATGTGTGACATGTGAGCAGGAGGAAGCACAAGGGTATATAATTCAATATGATGGTTGAGCTAGGCAACTACGAGATGGATGGTGTCATGTTGGACCTGGTATTCGACGTGAACATCTTGCCAAAAAAATCTTGGGAGTTGATTGATAAAGAAGTAAAGTATAGAATGGGTGGAAGTGAACATTGATGGGGTAAGAAGTAAGTATATTTTTAAATGATCGAGATTATGGATGACTCATATCCCTATCCATCTCTACTTGGCATTGATTGGGCATATGATAACAATGCCATACTCAACTTGAAGCAACAAAATATGTCCTTTGAGACAGACACCTTGCACATTATTGTGCCATTGGATCCAAATGAGGGTGATATGTATAATGAGCCCGTGAATGAATATGCACATAGTTCCATAATAGAAAACATATACACCATTACAGGGCACAAGGATGATGATGTGAATCCAACAGTTGATGGTGAACTGAGATAGAGAAGTGTTCACTCCTATGACAAATATTCGGAGGATGCTATGGAAAGATGGAAAAATAAGATTTATGAGATTTCAACCCAAAGATGTGCACAAATCACCAAAGTAGTGTGCTAGATCGGAACATAGTTGTGAAACCTGTTGAGGTTTGACGGTACAGGTCTGGTAGAAACATTTCTAGCACAAATGATAGAATTGGCACAGGTGCCTTCATAGGACTTGCACAACTATATGACCAAGATCATGAATGAAATGGTGGACCAGTACCATGTACTCAACCAATCCTATGTAGAATTGCAGTAGAAGCAGGAGGAAGAAATTGCTGCACACAAGGACACCCAAGATAAGTGGAACTAGGAGATCATTTCTTGTAAAGAGATCGAAGTTGTGCACAAGGAGATCAAAGCATGGCATGAAGTGGAAGTCACTGCACACACCTTATTGATCAGTGTAGTCAATAAAGTTTATGTGTAGGTCCCTAGTATAACTGAAGATATTCCAGATCTCCCTGCGCCATGTTAAGTGATGAATTAAGGATACATGAACATCATAATGCACTCCTACTATTTTTATACATATGTTGTAAATATGAATCTGTCAGACTAGTTTGAAGAAGAGAACAGTGGAGGGAATCAATGGATTCTCGGTTACTGGTGCAATTATGTGAGAAAAAAAAACTTATGGAAATATATGGTAGTTGGAGAAGAGGATCAAAGGGTATCAAACTAAAAGACCTCATATAAGTGGATCAAATTAGCTTTTGCATCTTAATAATTATATAAAAGAGTTAAACAAAAATGGAACCAAAAGAATCCCAAGCTTGGAAAAGAAAGACACTCAACAAATATGAATAGAAAACACAAATAGAATTGTTGAAAGAAAACATCCCATAAAAGGATGTGGACAAACATAAGGAGAGTATAATTTTGAAACCTCACCATCACATGGTTGTCCATTTTTCCAGCAACTACCAAATTTATCAATCAGATAAAACTGGCTATATACAACAACTACCACAAAATTAATGTTGCATAAGGACAATAAAGTGTACACATTTACATCTTCATCAATCAATTATATAAGAAAACATTGTAAGCCCAAGGTCCAAGTGTTGAACTTGGCTTTGATACCATATGTAACACCCAATTTCTCTACAATCCTAATCAACAATAAAAACACAATTTCCATTGTGTGCTGACTAGGCATTTGCAAAGAATTCATCCAATGTTGAATATCAATGACTAGGCATAATAAATCAAGGTTAAATGAACATTC
>ML809584.1:0-21676 GCA_009831015.1 Picea engelmannii | reverse complement strand
GTTCATCCTCTTCAAAGGGTTGCATATTTACATAAGATAAGTGTTATTATCCGCTATGTTTATTTGTGTTAAATGTTTTCGGGCATTTGGAAAAAGGATCAAATCAATGAATGAGATTCATTTTCGATTGTTTCAAAAATGGATCAAATGAATGGTCTGGATTCATTATTGGCTGTTGGGAGCTTGGGGCAGATCAACGACCATGATTCAATTTTGGGGGTATGGGAAATGGATCAAATCAACGATCAAGATTCATTGGTAGAGTTGGGCGAAGTTCGACGAATCAACGATTATGATCATTTGAGATGGAAGATCAAAGGCCCAAATTCATCAGGGTTTTGGTCGAAAAATTTATAAGTGTTGGAGTTGGCCAAAGGATATCGCCAACGACCGATGATTGGGTCATCTGGACTAGTGAAGTGTTTTGTCGCCAACAGATTATCGAAGCTTGATGGTTGGGTCGGTCAGATTAACAAAGTGTTTTAGTTGCCAATGAAAAAGATTGATGACAGATGGTTGGTTAGGATGATCTAGCAAAGTGTTCGATTTGAGCAAGAGAAAGCGACAATGACCAATGGTCGGGTGTCAACTGATTCAACGAGGTGTCAGTTCATTGAAGGAAAATGACTAATGTCTGGTGAAGGAAAGTGGGTGATGATGTGTCATTCCACGCCAATGTCCACGTGTCATGGCATGTCAACCATGGTTCAATGTTAGATTCTATGTGTCATGCCATGTCAACATCCACATGTCATGCCATATCAACAGTTGCCACATTATCCAATAAATGGTCGATGGTCGACGGTCTGGTCAGGAGAATTGGAGAAGTGTTTTCAACAGTCAATAAGAATGGATGACTAGCGATGGATGATGGTCGGGTTGGATGAATTGAGAGATTGTTTCATCCGCCAATGGAAATCGTCGATGGCCAATGACTAATGGTTGGGTCGGTTACTGCAGAGATGGGTTGTAATCAGTTGCCAAGGAAAAGGGCGGATGTCTGATGGTCGGGTCAAAATTTTAGGTAGTTTAAGTAGATCAATTGCTAAGATCTCACCTGATTTTGGGATAGACAAATTAGATTTAAGGGTTGTTATAATAGTAAAACAGTAAAATTTCTACGAAAAGTTTGGGCTTTTTAAGGTCATGAACTTGCGGGGTGGCTTTGAGGCCATAAACGGATTTTTAGTCAATCAAAACCCATGAAATCGTAGCCTAAATTTGGTTTAATTTGTCTCTGTAGCTTAAATAAAATAACTCGCAGAGAGCTAACCAATGAGCTACTCCGAGAGAAAAACATAGATCACATGAGAAAGTTAGAGCTGAAACAATTAAGGTAAAATTTCGGCACCAGGTTACTTCCCAAGGGCATAGCTCCTTGCTCTGAAGTCCGTTTGAGACACATGAGTAGTCTATGGAAATATTATGATCCATAGAAGACATCCATGGAGCCAGATTTGGGATTTAAGTATGTGAAAATGTGCAGGAAGAGAAATAAGACACCTATAGCATACATGGATAAAAGAGAAAAAATAATCAAAACTTCTCCAGACCATAACTTTAAGCCGAGAGCTTAGATTTGAGAAAAAAAATAGTCATTGGAAAGGTATTGAGGAGAAGAAGACATCTATCCACCAAAAATTTCCAATTGGGAACACAAATTTCTCATGATGTAATAAATAGACCTTTGTAATAGTAAGTGAGTGGAAAATTAAAACTTGTGAATGTTGGAACTTTTCACTCAGATTTTAGAATGAGGCGCGAGTACAATCGTTGGAGAGATTTTTCAAAGAAGAATGTGTTTAAGGAATCATATTTTGACTTGGTGCATTGTGTTCTTCATTAATTGATATGAAGAATAAGATGTAATCTAATTAATAAATATTTTGCAATATGCTTAATTCTACTAGTAATTATTGCATGCACATTCTTGCAGAGTTAGCGGGATAGGAAAATAGAATTTAGTTCTTATATGAGAACTAGAGATATGGAGGATGCACAAGGGTCTTACAGCCATGAAGAAGAAATCAAGGGTTTGCAAGTCAATATGGGTAGTGTTGAGGCAAATTTTAATGGAAGAAGAGATAGGCATGAGCCTGTAACTATGAGAAGCATGCATAGAGAAGTGCATATCTATAGGGTCTACAATGAAAGGATTATGAATAATCGGGAAGAGATACTACAAATCCTAATTATGCTACATAATCAAGTCAACAAATATTTGGGCACAAAGAAGGAAGTTAGTGCAAGGCAAATGGAAGTATCTATATCGCATGATAGGAGGGATGATCATGGAGGATCTAGATGGTCAAGGAGTTCTAGCAGGAATCAACATCATCATTCCCTACGACACTCGAACAGGAAAGAATATGCATGTTCAAAATCGGTAAGAAGCTAAAGCGTGTCTCCTGTTAGACATAAGAGAAGCAGACATGGAACATATAGCTTGTAAAGGGAGTTGAGGAAGATGAATCCACTATCATTTGATGGAGAGAACAAGAAAGGAGAATATCCAGAAGCATGGTTGTTGGGAATGAGGAAATAATTCAAGTTATATGACTATTCATCAAATGTAGAAGCCATAATTGCAACCTACCACCTTAAATGAAAGGCATCTATGTGGTGGGATTGGTTGAAGCAGGTTAAGCACCTTGATGAGAAGAGAATTTCTTCGAAGCAATTCAAGAAATATTTCCAGTAGTAGCACTTGTTAGAGTAATATTATGAAAATAATATGCAAGATTTATTTGAACTCAAACTTGGGAACATGACCATGGATGGATATGAGAGAAATTTCTTGGAACTTCCTAGGTATGTGAGCTTCATCAGGGATGATAAGGTCAAAATTTAGCAAAACATTTTCATGTGGATCTGTATATATGTACCTTTGTTTCCATTGATTGAGTTTGATCTATAGGCTCTTGTTCTCTTGTCACACGAACTTGTCTTCCTTTTCACATATCTAGTCTTTTATCTCCTCCTTTGAGGGTATCCATGTCATGTCCTTCCTTCAACATATAGCACAAAAAGTTTAGGTCCGTACAATGGAATTGATTTTTGGGTTGTTAGGGGGGTTTGATACCCAGGGTTCATAATTCTTGACCAACAAATACCCCATAGGCGCTAGCATATTCAATATTCAAGGACTAAAAAAGGTCTCACCCGAGATTCCATGAGAATCACATAGAGCATAGGTTTTATGCAAGGTGTGGAGGAATAGTCCAACATACAAGACACATTCATCCTATAACCATGCATTCATTCATTATCACCATAATATTACCACGCACAATACTACAAAACATACATACATTCAAACCAACATATACAAGAGATAGAGACAAAATATGCTTCATGCTTTCTTCGTTAATCTTAAGCACATTTAGATACAATTACTATAAAGAGGGTGAATCCTATGCAAAGCACATTCAACATGAAAACATAGCATATCCAATTGCTAAGATCTAATTTCTCTCTCATATTGTTCTTTGAACATAACAAGAAGTTATACAATGCATCATTGGAGCTCTAACTCATAAAACTCTCCTACAATAATCTCTCTTCTGTTAACGAAAACCAAACCCCTTACATATCCACATGCATCCCCCTTAAGTCTATTGGAGCGTGGCCATGATAACAAACTTGCCATATCACCCTCAACCTCGACCACGACTAGTCAGGTTGTTACAAAAATGGCTACAATGATTATTGAAGATCTTTGAGGATTCAGTCGACATGTGATCTCTTCAAGTCCTTGCACGTAGTAGAAAATGGGTCAATGCACGCAATAGATCCTTGGTCAGACGTTGAAACTTAGCATCATATGATGCATTCTCTTAGGAACACACACAATGTTGAATTATGGAATGCCCATAGTCTGCAAAACCTTAGGGTGCCAACAATGGGCTCGAGGGATCTCAATCTTTGATTCAGGTGGTTGGGAGGAGAGTTTTTCCCCCAAAATTTTCTCCCATCTCTGCTACTGCTTATTAGTTGTCATTGGTTGGATCTGGTCTATGGCTATCTCCTTTTATATATGTTAAATTTTGGCCTGCTACTTCTAGGCATTCCTTCAAGGTTTTCTTGATTCATAGTACATGAAATCATTTAAATTACTTGTAGATTTGATAATTGTATTACTGAATTTTATTCTATTAGCTGGTAATTTCATCAATTAATATTGATGTGTTGTATTGATGGTTGATATAAATGTGTTGTATTTATCATTGTTGTTGTAACTTGGTAGTTAAATCTACTTTAATGTACATTTATGCATTTTTCTTTTGGCAGGTATCACATATGGTATCAGATCCCAAGCTCTAACACTAAGGGCATATGGATATTTGTTAGGAAGGTTATTAAATAATTCCACACTTGATTGATTTGCATTAATGTGATATATTCATAAATACAATGTAAAGTAACCTTTTCTTTCATCTTCCAAGAGGTCTGAATGACTCTTTCTATTCACTTGTGAATCTTCATATTTCTCCTAAATAATATTTACAAAGTACTTCAATCCCTAAGGATTAGGTATCTAACATTACCCACCTTAATCCAAAGGGGTATTTGTGAATCCAATCATCATTCTGAACTTTTCATATTTTCTCTTTCAAGTGATTTCGTGAAGATGTTCACAATTTTCTCATTTGAGGAACACTGTCTTAAGTGAATATTCCTGGCCTCTACACGATACCGAATCAAATGGTATTTTGTGTTGATGTGCTTGGTTCAATCATGGAATTTGGGATTCTTGTCCAACTTGATTGAAAAACTATCGTCAACCAAAAGAGGAGTAGAATTCACTTCTTTCTTTTACAAATTAATATTCAAGTATTTTCCTAAGCCACACAATCTCCTTTGTTTCCTTTGCAGTTGCCACATATTCTACCTTTGTTGTGGAATTTGCTAGAACTGGCTATTTATGTGATGTCCATGCGACAAATGCTAATCCAAGACTCACGAGATAGCCCAAAGTTGACACTCCATTTTCTTTATCCCCATTGAAGTCTGAATTGGAATATCCAATCAAATTGAAGTCATCCACCTTAGAATACTTGAGTCCAAAATCTTGAGTTCCCTTCAAGTATTTTATAACTCTTTTTGTAGTGGACCAATGTCCTTCACAAGGTTTTTGCATGAACCTAGAAAGAATCCAAACAATGAATGAAATATCTAGTATGGTGGTGGTAAGGTAGATAAGACTTCTCACAAGTTGTCTGTTCCTGGTTGCATTCACAAATTCAGTCTCTTCTTTTGATGTGAGCTCAAATTCCATTCCAATGGAGTAGAGAGAGGGTTACACTCAACCATGCCAAACTTGATCAACTATTCTCCAATGTACTTATTTTGTGAGATGAATATGTACTTTGGATTTTGAGCCACTTCAATACCCAAGTAGTAGTGAAGATGTCCTAAATTTGTCATCTCAAATCCTTTCTTCAATTATTTCTTTGTGGATTCAATATAGCTTTCATTGTTCCCTGTTATCAATATATCATCTACATATACTACAAGATATGCAACAATTTTTCCAACTTTCTTGACAGTTAGAGTTGTGTCATCAAGATTAAGTGTTTGAAATTCAATTTCAGAAGATGCTCAATTATCTTTTCATACCAAGTTCACAGTTCGTTTTTTAGGCCATATAAGGATTTGATGAGTTTTCATACTTTTTATTATTTTCCCTTCACAACAAAACCTTTTGGATGAGACATGAAGACATTCTCTTTCAAGTCTACATTTAATAAAGCAATCTTCACATCCATGCGGTGAACTTTCAATACATTTTGTGTTGCCAAGGAAAATAGAGTACGAATGGTAGCCCATTTTGTCATGGGGGAAAAAGTGTCCTCATAATCAATGCCTTATTTTTGTGCAAATCCTTTATCCACAAGCCCCTCCTTGTGCTTGTCAAGTGAGCCATATGATTTTTACTTGTTCTTGAAGACACATTTGCATCCAATTGATTTGGTTCCAAATGGAGGGTCCACTAAATTCCATATCCCATTCTTGATGAGAGCATCATGCTCCTTCTCCATGGCTTCTTTCCAATCATCATGAGAAGCAACTTCTTCAAATGAAGTTGGTTCAAATTTAGTAGATAAATTCAATTCACATTCATATGAAACA
This sequence comes from Picea engelmannii, assembly GCA_009831015.1. NCBI lineage: Eukaryota > Viridiplantae > Streptophyta > Pinopsida > Pinales > Pinaceae > Picea > Picea engelmannii. The sequence goes on along the minus strand of ML809584.1, from coordinate 15,544 downwards.
TCCATATCATCTACATCACCTCCATCCATCTTGTCTTGTAGAATTTTTTGTTGTTGTCTTTCCAACCTCAATAGGATGAACACTTTAAAGTGTCTTTATGAGCCACTTTGGTGGACCTTTCTGAGATGGTCGAGGTTACTCCATTGATTTAGATGGTGTTTCATTTCCATCAAGGGTTATCTTTTCAATCCTCTCAATCACATCATCCAAATTAACTTCATATTTGGATGAAGTGGCTTGAACTTCTTCATGAGAGGGAGATGGTGCTTCAAAAGGATATTCTAGAGATTGATCCAAGATATGGATCCCCCCTTCAATATGTGGAATCTCATCATCAAACTCATGATATGTCTTTACATTGGTGAATCTATCTAGATGATCGAGTTATCACTCAACAATTTTTTCATTCTTGGAGGATTCAAGAAAAATCACATCTCTAGAAAGAATGAACTTCTTGTTTACTTCATCATAAATATGATATGCCTTGGTGATATTTGAATACCCCAATAAGATGCAATTTCGAATCCTTGCAGCAAGATTGTTTCTTTTCTCCTTAGGAATTCAGGTATAATAGGTGGAACCAAAAACCTTGAGATGCCTCATCGAAGGAATTCGGCCATACCACATTTCATAAGGAGTCTTGTTCACAAAAGCATGAGATGGAATCCTATTTTTCACATATACTGCACATAGAACTGCATCAGCCCAAAATGTTAATTTCACATTTTTGAAAAACATCATGGAACCAACCATATTTAAGAGAGTCCTGTCCATTCTTTCAGCTACACCATTCTGTTGAGAATTGTATGGGACAGTGGTTTAATGCTTCATTCCATATTGGAAAAGGTAGATTTAAAATTCATTAGATGTATATTATCTTCCATTATTAGTATGAATAGTGCCAATATGTGATTGTGCTTCATTTTGGATCCATAAATGAACAATTTTAAAAGTTTCAAAATCCTGTGATTTATCTTTCAACAAGTACAACCAACACATCTTAGTGTAATAATAAATAAAAGGCATGATATATTTACTTCCATTAGCATATGGATCAATCATGGGGACACACAAATCAGAATGTATCAATCCAATTTTTCTACATGCTCTGGAAGTGGAAGCATGGAAAGGTTGTTTTCTATGTTTTCCAAGGATACAAGCATCACATTGCTTCAATTTCCTAGGAATAGTAGGAAAACCAAAAACACCATTCTTTTGCAACAAATGAAGGTTGTCATAATTAATGTGTCCAAATCTAGCATGCCATAAGAGACTAGATGGAAATGTACCTTCATCGTGATGAGAAAGGTATGCAAAATTTTGTGCATGAACATATGTCCATTTCAACTTCAACAATCTTCCATCCTCCACTCATGTCATAACAACCATGTTGTCAGAAGCCTTCCTTATTTCAAAATTTCCACCGAAGATATGAATAGAGTGGCCTTATTGTTGAATGGGCACAAGAGAAAACATGTTCCTTCGTAGCTCAGGAAGATAGATCACATCATGCATAAGAAAATTTGGGAATCTAGGAAATTTAAACATGATGGTGCCAATTCACGAAGGTTTGAGACTTGATTTATATGCAAAATTGACTATACCATCTACATTATCATTAAAATATTCAAATAATTCTCTCCAAAAGTTCATGTGGTATGTTTCACCCATGTCAATAAAAAATGCATCTCTCCATTAAATGACATGTTAAATAAATCTTCATTTAGTCCAATATTGCAATGGACAACAATATAATGAGAAGATTCAAGTGCTTTACCTTTCACCAGATTTGATGCTTTACCTTTGTCTTCTTTCTAATCCTACTTGTCTCTAATCTTCTCCCATAGGATTCTACATGTATTTTCTTTATGTGACCCATTATTTCCACAATGGACATAGTGAAGATCAGATCTCTCACCTTGATTGTGCCTACCCTCCTGCCTATGAAATTCTTTCTTCCATGTCCTCTTTTACTACCTTCTCCCTAGAAGAATCATGTGATTGATTATTCCCTTTCTAAGAAATTCACACTACCTCTCTAGGGGACTGAGTTGTCTTCTTTCCACAAGATTTCTCACGTTTTGCAACTTTCTCCACCAATGAGTCAAATGTGGTGGAATTCATTTGTCCACTAACAATGCTTTCCTTTCAAGGATATGGATGGATTGGCTTATGTTTAGGTAATGGAGGAGGATTGTTGATATATTTTGATTTTCCCATGGGTACACCTCACGTGGAAGCTTCCCTTTACAAATTAGAGAAAAAAATTTGTGCATGGCTTAGAATATGGACAATAGTCTTGGAAGAGGATACTTCTTAGAGCGCATGAAGTAATGATTTACCATGGGTTTGAATGCTAGTGGTGAGTTGATTGGAATTGAGGCTAAGACCTCTCATCATGACCACACTATCAGTATGCGTGGTAGGAGATCAATCCTAGTTACTCTCAAACCTAGGGTTGAAGCTATCTATTGCAAAATCAATTTGAGAGTTATCTTCTCCTTTCCATGGACAACTCGTCTCTAGTGGAGAGAAAAAATCGGTGATGTAGGAACCTACCGTGGGATTGAGGAGGACATGGGAAAAACTATTTCAAATCCCAAGGAAGAAATCAACCCAGTAGAGATATAAACTTTCTAGGAGAAACAAAACATTTGATTTGAGGATTCGACTTGCTAAATAAAATAAAAATCAATTTGACCCAATTTGACTTGCTTAGTGGAAACAAAGTTGATTGGAATCTCGTCAAATTGCTAAGGGAAAGTGCTTTGATTATTCCTAGATGAATAATAAGTCGATTAAACACTATTCATCTTGCATAAAGGAGAAATATATTTGCTAGAAGAAATTATCACTTAGACGATAAATCAACCTGCGAAGAAATCGATTAGTCTAAGGAGAACAAAATTGTTGTTGTGGGAAAGTTGAATTTACCTCCTATAACATTGGAGAATAACAAGACTATTGCATCCTCAATGTTTTTATTGATGCATATATAGGTTTCAATCTCGTGACCTATGCAAAAGTTTGTACATGCAACCAAAAAAGTTAAAAAAATAATACAAAATGAGTTGGAGGGAGGGGAAGAAGGATATTAAAGAAACTCCAAGAAGATATTGTCGTATCATGGCGATAAGAAGGATGGATTTTTCTCGCTTATGATTATCATACATATGGGATCCATTTCCTAGGAGTAGAACCCCGTTGGCACCCTAAGGTTTTGTAGAAATTGTGCAAGTGCCCAAGAAGATGCATCGCATGATGCCAAGTCCAGTGCCTGCACCAACCAATGATATCCTATGCATGCCAGCCCATTGTGTATTGCGTGCAAGGACTTGAAGAGACCACATGTATGCCAGATCGTCAAAGATATTCAATGATTATAACTAATTTTGTAACAACTTGATTGATCATGGTTGAGGTTGTGGATGAGCTGGAAAGGCTGTTATGATTGCCACACTCCGTGAGAGATATGGCGGATGCATGCATATATGTAAGAGTTGGGTTTTTTTTCACTATGGAGAATTTGGTAGAAAATCAATGGTTAATTTGTAAACAAGTTAGAGCTCCAATTCTGCTTTGTAACAGTTCCTATGTTCATAGATATTATGTGTGTGAATATGAGAGAGAAAGGAGATCTGAGCGAATGGCTTGTCTTTGTTTTGTTGTGAATGCATCCTAAGAAGGATTCATCCTTTGCATATGGAAATGTATTTGAATTCCTTTGAGTTTAATGAATAAAGTCTAAAGAACATTTTTCTTTCCATCCAATGAGTTATGGTAATGATTGTATGCTTGTTCTGTATTATTCTATACAGTAATATTATGGTAGTTATGAATGAATGCATGGTTGTATGATGAAATTTTCTTGTATGTTCTATCCCTTAACACCTTGCACAAAACCTATGGTCTCTATGATTCTCATGGCATCTCGGGTGAGAACTTATTTAGTCCTTGTAGATTGAATATGTTGGTGCTTATGGGGTACTTTTTGGTAAATCTTATCGCTCAAGATTATCAAAACCTAGGTCTAAACCCCACATCAAGACAACAATTGGTTTCATTGCCGAGACCTGAAGGTGTTGTGTTGCATGTTCAAGGAAGGAAATGAGGTGGAGACCTTCCAAGAAGGAGATACAATACTATCTCTCTGAGAAGGAAGGTGAGTTTATCTGACGAGAGACCAAGAACCTGTAGATCAACCTCAAACGCTAGAAACAAAGGTACATATATACATATTTACATGAAATTTTCTTGGTTGAGTTTCCTTGTTTTTTGTATGAGTGGATAAAGAGACAGACATATATTAACTCTATATGGGGAGCCCAAGAATCATTGGTTTGGGACCAAGATGAGATCAATAAGTTGAGATCTGTGGATAATAAGTGGGTCAAAGCTATCGAGTTCTGGTTTGAGCGTGTGAAAGAAGGTTATATGGTTGAGTTTTCTATTACGTGCAACGAATCCTATAGTAGTGCTGAAAGAAAATTTATAGCTGGCCCTAGAAGGAGATTATTGGAAGAAATCCCTCCATGGATAAAGATGTTGTTCGCAGAGAAGGAGATAATGCTCATGGATCCCGATATGTTGGCTGAGTAAACCCCCCCGCACAGAGGGGGGGGTGTAAAGAAGGGGGGAGAAAAAAATATGGATGAAAGAGTGGATCTAACATAAGGGATCCAAAAGAAGATGAGATGAGGTGAGAAGAGAATGGATCCAGAAGAGTAGATGAGAAAATGATTCGAGAGATATGTAAGAAGAGTCAAGCTAAGGAGGAAAGTGGAGAAAATAAGTAAAGAGAAGAAATAAATGGGTGATGAACGAGTGGTAAGATCCAAGATGAAGATAAAATAAACCTTTCCAAAAGGGTGTGTGGAAGAAAGATCTGTGTCAGAGAGAAGCACAAAAGAAGACTGGTCATTGAAGATATGAGACCCTAGGGATGAGGTATCAAGAGAGGATACTAGAAGCAGTGGGAGTAAGATCGAAGAAAATGAAGTCATATCCCCTTAGCTAGTAAGAGATGTAGTCAGATCAAAGGATGATGAGGCACAAAGCAGTAGTGCCAACATAGTAGAAGATAGTGATTGAGACATCCAAGGAAAAGATACCTTGACGACTATGGGAAGGATTTCACATCTAGAGATAAGGAAATACTTTGGATCCCTCACCGAAGAAGATGGAAGAGTATGGATAAATTTTTGAATTTTCAATTTGTTAGGAAATTTATTCTGTTTTTGGTAAAATCGAAATTGGAAAATTTTTGCCATTTACGGAAATTTCGAATTTCAAATTTCATTAATTGTAATTAATAATTATGATTGTTGGGAAGAGATCTGATTTGACCCAACTAACTAGTTGATTGTGACACTTGTATGAAAACAAAATATTTTATAATTATTGTAGGAGGACAAATGGAACATCCATGTTGAAATCAGCTGAACATGACTCCATGAGTGCGGAACCTATTGAAACTACCCCAGGGCTTATTGTTACAAGTGGAAAATCAGGAATTTGGCCATTGGCAACCCCTGAAAATCAGGGATTTGGAAAGCTGGGAAAATTCCCATGAGGAAAAAAGACCTAGGCATTTTTGTTTTGGGATATATGGCATATGTGAGGAGGCAGGGCGTTGCCTAGTATGCGGGGAAAGGACTACTGCTTTCTTGTTGTTATGAACACTATTTGCTAAGTGTGAGGTAAGGAGAATATTACTGAGACAGGAGGTCATTGTTGAGGAGGAAGTCCAAGTTTTCCCTCATGGATTCATGGTCAGGCTAGGGGGTGCATAGGACCAGTGATTGGCGGCCCTATTCTATGGTTGGGAGGAACGTGGTTGTTCCCTTTGTCTCCCCGTGAACTGGTTCAAATATGTATTCTATTCCTTCTCTGTTTGGAATGACTAAATTGATTATTGAAATGTATCTGTTATTTAGGTTTGATATTATGGATGAAATTTGTTCGATCATGTGAAGCATAAAACTGATAGAATGCCACCAAATTTAGTTCTAAGTGTTTTTGTTGACTTAAATACATAATGAATATTGTAGTCTTCCTTTTATTTATGAAAGGGTACGTATGACAAATTCTAGAAAATTTATTCTATAGGCTAAATTACGTTTGTACATATATATTTATTCTAGAACCAGTATGAAGCACTAATTATTCCACGTATATATATATATATATATATATATATATATATATGTCTATTTGTACAGTCGGCAATCGACGTAGACATTATATAAGAGAACTCAGATTTAATGTTTATAACATATGAAGCACATGTTTAGACATTATATTTATTCTAGAACCAGTATAAAGCACTAATTATTCCACGTATATATATATATATATGTCTATTTGTATAGTCGGCAATCGACGTAGACATTATATAAGAGAACTCAGATTTAATGTTTATAACATATGAAGCACATGTTTAGACATTATAGTTATTCTAGAACCAGTATGAAGCACTAATTATTCCACGTATATTTGTATATTTCATATATATGAAATATACAAATATACGTGGAATAATTAGTGCTTCATACTGGTTCTAGAATAACTATAATGTCTAAACATGTGCTTCATATGTTATAAACATTAAATATGAGTTCTCTTATATAATGTATGTATATATATATATATATATATATATATATATATATAGTCGACAATCAACGTAGACATTATATAAGAGAACTCAGATTTAATGTTTATAACATAAATTATATATATATATATATATATATATATATATATATATATATATATATATATATATATATATATATATATATCTGTCCTATACTTTGTAAGTAATGAATTACTCCAATAGGCATGTAACTACAACCGTATAAATGAAATATGGAATACGGGAGACTGCTAAAATTTCCTGCAATAGAAAGTCTGGAATCCCTCAATAAATTATAATTGTAGCTCAAGATTTATCTATCTACTTTGTGTAAAGTAAAATTGAATAATGTAGCCAGATACATGCAGTCACTTGAGTATAAGTCTTGTACGTGAATGATTAGATAGCAACATAACAAGTGATTGAAATCTTAATCGTATCCATGCTAAGTCTAAAATCGAACAAGGATAAATCTCTGTATATGCATGAAATGAAGAAGAAAATACCCTTCGTATCCTAAAGTGAGGAAGATCAGAGCCACGACTTTCTCAAATATCAAAGTTAGGTGAAATAGTATTAAAGACTCAGATAACGTACTAAAATGTCTATATGACCTGAATATATATGAATACGAGTTAAATCACATACAGTGCGTAACCATGATTTCAGACTACACAGACTGTAGAAATTGATGTGCTAATTAAGATGACAAACCACTATAAACAAAGTTAAGTATAGGAAGAGGCCATAATGATGATAAGTTTTGAATAACGTCCTTCCACGAGTCATGATTTTAATTTCAAATAAACCGAGGAAAATCCTGTAGCACAACTTCAAAGGAATTCCTACGTATATCAATATGATAGAAAACTAAGATTGTATCCAAGTCTTATGCAAATGATATTTCTTCATCTAAACAAGTGGAATACATTATCACAATTCGGGAATCTTCCCCTTTCCATTCACTACCAAAAGATGAGCCAAAAAAATATACTTAACATCAATTTGAAAACTGTGTCCTTCACTGGTTGAACTTCTGGAGAGTCACAAAGGGAACCTGAATACCTTTTGCTCCGAGGGTGGCGACGAACATCCAGAACTTGTGCAGATGAAAGCTCTGCAAATATTTACGTTTTTATGTTAGTAAATATAACAGAAAGATAAACGAGAATCCTCAATAAAAGAATAAATCATAGCAACAGTCGACCACAAGACTACTTAACTTAAGACCTGCAATCCTGACGTCTTTCTATTGCGGCGTTCTAGTTGAATAGACGAACCAAGCTGAGGGGAGGATGAACCTTGAAACTCCTGATGGGTACCCTCGCAACAACATGGCCCCATCATTAATATAAGCATCATATATATATAAAAATTTGTTATGAAACAAAAGGATAACCATGCAAAATTTTAAACCACACATTGTATAAGGCCCATCCGACGAATAGCTCAGAGGACATATGGAAACGCTACCCACAAGACATGCTATATATTACAGAGATTACTCTAACTCAACGTTAAATTTAGAGATAGCCTTCGGGCTAAGCTGTTATCAGATTCCAATAATGTATGCCAACGACAAATAATGACAACGACAGTAAATAAACTTTCATAACTCCAACAAGAATTACCGACTCAAATTTCTACTATAAGGTAGTTTTCATGAACTATCTGGAAGCACAATAGATCTATTTTACTACACCATTCAAGAATACTTTAAAGAAAAGGGAGAGAGTAACATAAGGTATTACTGAGGATGTACAGTCATATCTAGTAAAGCCCCACAAAAACTCTACACCAGACTTCGGCTCATGATAACAAGTGTGAAAGAGTTATATCTACTAGAATTAAATGAATTCCCTATTTCGAAAACGAAACCTTGAATCGAATTAACACTGTAAAGGAACTATGCAAGAACAATTCCGAAGAATTTTCCAAGTAATATCAATGAAGGGAGGACTTAAACAAAATTATAACAAGAGTCGTAGAATGATAATAATGTTCACTGTAACGGACTCCGCTCTCCTACTTAAGCACGATAACCTCGAAAACTTACCAAGAAGACGGTTAACGACGTTTGTTCCGTCGAGCAACGACCTCCACGGCGATAAGCTTCCCACGTTGAGAAGAAAACCACTTACAGAGCCATTTCAGACCAGGAGAAAAACTTGCCGAACAGGGAAACAACACTCAGAGCCTTTTTCAGGGTTCACAATGACCAAGAGAAAACTCGCCTAACCCTAAGGGGGACTTCGCGCTACGCAGAGTAAATTTTGAAGGTACAGGGCTGGTGAAGCCATGTGCTAGGGCAGAGTTGGCATGAAAAGATTAGAGGAGGGGTAAGTGAAAATGCCATCGGAATTTGTGTGTAACAGGACCCCATTAATCATATAAGCAAAATCCTTAACTCTCCCTGACAAGTATGCCTCCTACCATTAACCACAGAAAATGCGAATTTAATAACAGTCACTTCGAGACGTGACTAGTTGGGACTAGTTAGGTGCTTACCGCGCCAACTTACCACTCAAACGACTCCTTCGGTGAGATAAAGTTTGGTTAAAACTTAATTGAACAATGCTTTGCATGGGGATTTCCTTAACAAAACTTGCTTTAGTAGATTGGTTAGAAGAAAACTAAGGAAAATATGTTCAATGACTTCGACCTTGTCTAGTGATATTACTCACTTTGTTATGCCATGTATTTTCTACGAAGGGTATAACTTCGTTACCTTATTCCATTGTGATAGATGTTTCCTCTTTTAAGATTAAATGGTATAACCTTCGCACAAGGTTAAAGAATCATGTGATAAAGGAGATTTTAGGACTACAGGTCCTAAATGTAGACTATTATTAAAATAGTTATATATTTTAAAAATTATGTGTTGAGGAAAGGTGCCAAAATCCTTTAGAGTTTATTTCTCATTTAAAGTATTAAGTTAGTTTGGTAGAGGTTTGTCACCATAGGGCAGACAGAATATAGATCGATGATAAGGAGGAGCATTACCTTCACTTCACTTTGAATCTATTGAACTAATTTAGAGATTAATGTCCCATAGTTTTTTTTTTTTTTTGGTGAATTTGAGGCACATTACATATGGTATCAGAGCCAAGGTGACAACACTTAGACCTTGAACAAGGCCACATTATTTACTTAGTACATATTTCTGTTTATGTAAAACTAATAATTTTTTTATTGTTACAAACATAAAACCCTTTTTTGTTTCATGTCAATCATGGCAGCCCATGATGACGCATAAATCAGACTTGATGGGAATCCTGAACAAAGACATCTTGAAGAACCAAGACATAATAGTGATGGGAGATCACCTACTGAAGTTCTGGAAACGATGATGAATCTCATTGTTGAGCTGCAGGTTTTCAAAGCCGACAATGAGAAATTGAAGAAAGCATAACAGGAGAAACAAGAAATAAATGAAGTCCCGCTGCGTAGTATAGTGACAAAGAAAATCCCAAAGGATGATAACCATGAAGAAGAGGTTAGTAAAAGGGCCTCCAAGAATTCTATTCCTGAAGCAGAAAAAGAGGACAACTCATCTGAGGGTACCCCTTCAATTGAAGATAAATAAAAACCGGACAGAAAAAGGAAACAGGTAGATCATCTTGAGGGAGAATTCAAGAAGATTAAACCCGCTACATTTGATATGGAATCTAGGACAGGTGAGGAAGATGAAGCATGGTTATTAGACATAAAAAAATACTTCCAGATATATAACTATTCCAGCAATATGAAGGTCAGGATGGCCATTTACAATCTGAAAGGAAAAGCCAACATTTTGTGGCAAGATCTGAAATTGGCCAAGGGCCTAAAGGAGAAACAGATGGAATGGTTTGAATTTAAGAAATATTTCAAGAAATAGTACCTATCTGAAAGCTACTATGAAAGTAAAACCAAAGAATTTTATGAGCTACGACTTGGTCAGATGATGATGGAGGATCTTATAAACAAATTTTTGGAATTAATAAGGTTCGTACCTTATATTCGGAAGGACAAGGTAAAAATACAACGATTCCTAAGTTGTTTACCACAATCTTACAGGGACAGAATTGAGTTTGACAACCCCAAGTCCTTGAGTGAAGTATTTAGGAAACATTGAATGTGTTACGACCAATACAAACATCGGACGTAATTTCCCGAAGCTTGGAAGGATAAGAAATAGGACCAAATGAACCAGTGGAAGAAGGGATACCAACCATCCCCTTATCAGAATGCAACAAAAATCTTTCCCAGGAAATATTTTCATTTCAACAATCCAAATACGCAAGGCAACGGTAAACCAATAAACCTGGGAACAAAGAAGTTTGGGGACAGTCCCTGCAAACCATTAAAGTGATGGGAATGTGGAGAACCTTATCTAAGGAGGAACTGCCCACGTTTAAATTCAACAAACAAAACTGCTATTCATAACTTGCAGGAAGCCTCGATGGTGGGTGATGTGGGCAGAAGTCTGCATTGGATAAATGCAGCCGTGGATGGATGACAAGTTGACCACTAGTTCTCTGTTGTGGAAATTGAAGGTAAAATCAATAACACTCGAATTTATGTTTTAATTGATCCTGGAGCTACGTTAAGTTATATCACTCTTGGTGTAGTAGAGTCTAATAAACTTAAGAGGGTGAGGCACACAAAATCATGGCTGGTGCAACTAGCAACAAGAACTAAAAGGAAAGTGGTTGACTTTATTTCTGATCATGAGTTCAGCTTAGGTGGTCAAAACATAAAGACAAATCTGAACATTCTACCACTAGGGTCCTATGATGTAATTATCAGAATGGATTGGTTAGAAAGACATAAATAAGTGCTTGATTGTTATGCAAATTCACTTAAGTATAAAGACGAAAATGACATCACTAGAACAACACAAGGTATACAAAAACTAGTATCAGTTAGACAAGTCACAACAATGCAGTTTAAGAAATGCATGAGAAAGGGTTTTCAAGTTTATGCCATCCAAGTAACAAACCTGTTAGAAAAAGAAGATAAACCCAACTTGGAAGACTTTGCTGTTCTATGTGATTTCAGAGACGCCTTTGTTGATGAAATACTAGAATTACCACCTAGAAGGGAAATAGACTTTTCTATAAACCTGCGACTTGGTTCAACCCCTATCTCTAAAGAACCCTACCGAATGAGTTTACCAGAATTGACAGAATTAAAAATTCAACTATAGGAATTATTGGATAAAGAGTATATCAGACCGAGTGTTTCACCATGGGGAGCACTAGTCCTCTTTGTGAAAAATAAAGATGGTACTCTAAAACTATGTATCAACTATAGACAATTGAATAAAATGACTATTAAAAACAAGTACCCCTTACCTAGAATAAATGATCTGTTCGATCAAGTAGGTGGGGCAAAAATATTTTCGAAGTTGGATTTACGATCTAGATATCATCAAGTTAGGATAAAAGATGAGGACATAAGAAAAACATCTTTTCGAACAAGATACAGACATTACAAATTTGTATTTATACCCTTTGGACTCACTAACGCACCAACCATGTTTATATGTCTAATGAATAGTATTTTCAGTCAGTACTTGGACAAGTTCGTATTGGTATTTATCGACGATATTCTAGTCTATTCTAAAACATAAGAAGAACACAAAGAACACTTAAGAATAGTTATGCAAACCTTGAGGAAGCACAAACTGTACACTAAATTCGATAAGTGTGATTTTTATCAAAAGAAAATACAATACCTAGGACATGTAATTTCTTCAGAAGGCATTGCAGTCGACCCTGAGAAAATAAGAGCCATCATGGAATGGTCGGTACCTAAGGATGTAGTGGATATCCAGTCATTCATGGGAATCAAAGGATATTATCCCAGATTTATAGAGGGGTTTTCCAAAATAGCTTACCCTATCACATCATTACAAAAGAAAGGGATCAAGTTTAACTGGTCACAAAAATGTCAAGACAGTTTTATTAAGTTGAAGAAATTATTAACAACCGCACCCATTTTAAAGGTAGAAGACCCAGATAAATACTTTACTGTCTGTGTTGATGCGAGTAAATAAGGACTAGGTGGTGTCCTAACTCAAGAAGGACACATTATTTGTTATGAGTCCCAAAAATTAAAGGACAATGAGCGAAACTATGTCACTCGTGACTTAGAATTGGCAGCAGTAATACATGCCTTAAAATGTGGCCACAGTACATAATGTGCAGAAAATTTCTATTATTGACAGATAATAGCAGTGTGAAATATTTGTCTAGTCAACCGGACCTTAATGCAAGGCAAGCAAGGTGGCTCACCTTCTTGAGCGAATTCAACTTTGAGGTAAGACATATCAAGGGTAAGGAAAATAAAGTAGTTGATGCTTTAAGTAGAAAAGTCCATGGGTTATTTTAACTAAATGTCAGCAGGGCAGAAAGTGATCTGGAATAGAGAATAAGGACTGCAGGTATTAACGATGAAAATTACACTAAGATAGTGGTAGAATTACAAAACACGACAACAACCTCAGACAAACCAGATCCGAGTATCAATAAAAATGGCCTATTACGATTTAAAAATAGACTTTACATACCAGATTCGACGGAGTTAAAGATAACAGTTTTGGATGAAGTGCACAAGAAACCGTATTCTGGTCATCCAGGATACCAAAAAATGATAACAACACTTAGAAAATTATTTTATTGGCCTAATATGAAGGGCGAAACAGTAGAATACTTGGCTAAGTGCCAAGATTGTTAGCAGGTAAAGGTCGAACACCAACATCCAACCGACCTATTATAGCCCTTACCAGTACCAGAATGGAAATGGGAGACCATATCGCTAGACTTTATTACAGGTTTTCCTAAAACTCAGAAACATAATGATTCTATTATGGTTGTAATCGATAAACTCAAAAATTCTGCACACTTTATTCCTGTAAAGTCTACTTTTAAAGCTATAAACATCGCTGAAATATTTATGAAATAAATTTTTAGACTGCATGGTATTCCTAAAATGGTGATTTCAGATAGAGACGTAAAATTTACATCTTCTTTTTGGAAAGAATTATTTGCAGGGCTAAATACTAATTTGAATTTCAACACGAGTTATCATCCACAAACGGATGGACAGACTAAACAAACAAATCAAATCGTAGAAGATATGCTCCGCATGTACGTAAGAACAAAATTAAGCAAGTGGGAAGACTACCTACACTTGGTAGAATTTGCATATAACAATGGGTACTAAACTTTGTCTAAATTGAGCCCCTTTGAAGTATTGTACGATAGTTAGTGTACGACTCCAATTAGCTGGGACAACCTGGTTGATAAACTCATTGTTGGACCCGAGATGCTCCAAGAAATGGAAAGTATGGTAAGAAATGTACAACATAACTTAAAAGAGGCACATGACAGACATAAGAGTTATGCGGATCAGAAAAGAAGACACTTGGAGTTTCAAGTGGGAGATCATGTTTACTTAAAGGTCAAAGCCCAGAAGAGTTCACTAAAGATAGGGAACTGTGCCAAGTTGGAACCTAGGTTTTGTGGGCCCTTCGAGATATTAGCTTGAATTGGACCCGTAGCATACCAACTTGCACTCCCAACCAATCTAAAAATTCATAATGTATTTCATGTTTCATTGTTAAAGAATTATGTTCATGACCCTACTCATATGATCGATTGGAACTTGGTGCAGGTGGAACCAGAAGGAGAGTTCCAGGTGGAACCCCTGCGTATTCTAGACCAGAGAGAAATAACACTTCGAAACAGATTCGTTGCTCAGGTAAAGGTGCAATGGAAGCACTTTAGCCCCGAAAAGGCCACTTGGGAGTTGGAGGGAGATTTGCGAAAATCTCATTCAATCTTGTTCCAGGAAAGGAACGAACACTGAGGACATTGTTTTACTGAAGGGGGAAAGGATGTGACATCCCCAAAAATAAATTATTTTTGAATATGCAATTTCTTAGGAAATTTATTCCATTTTTGGTAAATTCAAAATTATAATTTTTTTGTCATTTATGGAAATTTCGAATTTCGAATTTGGTTAATTGTAATTAAAATTATGACTGTTGGGAAAGATCCGATTTGACCCAACTAACTACTTGACTGTGACACTTGTATGAAAACAAAATATTTTATAATTACTGCAGGAGGACAAATGGAACAACCATGTTGAAATCAACTGACCATGACTCCATGAGTGGGGAACCTGTTGGAACTACCCCAGGGATGATTGTTACAAGTGGAAAATCAGGAATTTGGCCATTGGCAGCTCTTGAAAATCAGGGATTTGGAAAGCTGCAAAAATTCCCATGAGGAAAAAAGACCTAGGCATTTTTGTTTTGGGATATATGGCATATGTGAGGAGGCAGGACGTTGCCCAGTATGTGGGGAAAGGACTATTGATTGCTTGCTGTTATGGAAACTATTTGCTAAGTGTGAGGCAAGGAGAATATTACTGAGACAGGAGGTCATTGCTGAGGAGGAATTCTAAGTTTTCCCTCATGGATTCATGACCAGGCTAGGGGGTGAACAAGACTAGTGATTGGCTGCCCTGTTCTACAGTTGGGAGGAACACGGTTGTTCCCTTTGTCTCCCCGCGAACTAGTTTAGATATGTATTCTATTCCTTCTCTGTTTGGAATGACTAAATTGATTATTGAAATGTATTTTTTATTTAGGTTTGATATTATGGATGAAATCTGTTCGATCACGTGAAGCATAAAACTGTCAGAATGTCACCAAATTTAGTTTTGAGTGTTTTTGTTGACTTAAATACAGAATGAATATTGTAGTCTTCCTTTTATTTATGAAAGGGTACATATGAAAAATTATGGAAAATTTATTGTATAGGCTAAATTATTGTTGTACATATATATTTATTCTGGAACCAGTATGAAGCACTAATTATTCCACACACACACACACACACACACACACACACA
>ML809583.1:70714-110846 GCA_009831015.1 Picea engelmannii | reverse complement strand
AATATAATGGATGTGATCATTTTACCATTGACAATATCACTATTTTCACCCAACCATAGGCTGAAGCCACCCTCCGAGCACCTTAACCTTGACAGATAACCAAACAAAGGGTAGCACACATTTCCCAAGGATAGCGCACCAACAAGAGTTGATCAGATAGTCCAAACCCTAACCAAGAGATAGTCCAAGCCAAACATTATCTGCTAGCTACAACAACTGCAATGGCAACTCTCCTCCAAACCTGCAAACAAAACTAGGCACTCCAGTGCGCACAAGTGTTGCTCTGCAATTCTGAGACTGTCTGCCAGAATAAAGATTGGCCTCCTGTATTTATAGTAATTCTGGCTAACTGCCTGGGTCAAATTCTCATTCTGGGTATATGTCTGTTCAGTATATATTGTTTCTTCTACTTGACTTCTTCTCTTGGAGGCTAATAACCTAATACAAATTATCTTCTTGAGCCGACAAGTCTTCTAGGGTTATTAGCCAACTCATTAGGGCTTCCTCTTGCTTCCCAGAATATCCTATTCTTATCAGGTTTACACGTGGAGGTAAATACCTCCCGCAGCTACCATAATATCAACACATTGTTCTCGATCTATAAGAAGATCTTCCATTTTAAGCTTCCAAAGCTCGAAATTATAGCCATTGAATTTTTCTATCTCTATTCTAGAACTACTCACCATTCTTTACCACGATATTTAACACAATTTATGACTTACGAATCTTACTATACCTAGGGTTTAGTTCTTAGATTCAAGATTGGTAAATCAATATCTGATATACTCGCCAAAGAATGACACTGCTCTGATAACTCACTTGTCAGGGAAAACCTAAGCTCAGATACCACATGTCAGGAAATGAGATACACTTCCACACTAAACCTAGCAAAGGAGAAGAATAATTTAATCAAGAACTTAAATGAAAAAGAAATCACACAGTACACCCTTATTTTTCCCTGGAAACCCTAAACTAAGAAAACCAACATCCCTTGAGCATTCTACTCTCTTATTGTCTTATTCAATATTAATAAAAGGTTACATGTCTAACCTTGGTCCACACCTAAGACACAATTGACATCATACCCTCTTTCCTGTGCAACAACAACCATGTATCCAATCCGACTTACATCTGCATGACCAACAACCTACATCTAAATATTTCTCTAAATATTTGTTATCCTAATATTCATTGATTACATGCATTAACCTGCATTAGCCTTTATGGCCTTACAACATGCCTCTTTATAGGATTTAAAACAGGAAAAACCCTAAATATTGGCGCCCAAAAATGGTTACATATCCATGCAGATCATTGTCTACAAATCATGAAAATCTCGGGATTCTGTTAAGTTGACTCCAAGTCGGATTACCAGTCGACTACCAGTCAATATTCATTTGGTCTCTA
The DNA here is from genome assembly GCA_009831015.1 of Picea engelmannii. Classification (NCBI taxonomy): domain Eukaryota; kingdom Viridiplantae; phylum Streptophyta; class Pinopsida; order Pinales; family Pinaceae; genus Picea; species Picea engelmannii. The sequence continues at coordinate 109,439 of ML809583.1, read as the reverse complement.
GTCAGTTGTCTCACGCCTAAAGTTTGACCTCTTGTTGGTTTACTTATCGTCGATATCTTCGACTTAGAATTTACCTAGTCAACTTCCTCGACCTTCGACTTGTTGTCGATCCACATCAACCTTGACTGTTGTCGATCCACCTTGATCTTCAACCGTCAGTCGATTCACCTCGACTAGAATTTCACTGCAAATAATATAAAAACCCAATAGTGGTTTCATACTTGCAGTCCTCATAGAGTTTTTCTGATTTCATTTAGTTCATAATCTCATGTCTAGGAAACCTCCTCCAATGTTAAAAATCTCATTTTGACAAACTACACAAAATACACAAAAAACTCCCTTTAAGGTTAAAGTGTGGATCTTGTTCAGAGAATTGCTTCAATGGAATCATAGTTCGTCCATGTGATCTTCATCCTTTCTATATGGTCTTTAATCATGGTAATCAATGGTATAGTTATCATCACCCACTAATATGATTTTAGACTATGAAGGTGGCCTCCAGGTGCTAAATGCACATATGAGGGAAGCATGGTAATACCACTGCTTCACCCTCAAACTCAACTGAGAGACTTTTGAAGGAAGGAATGAGTATGATCATCTTTGAAAAGGCTAGAAACTATACTCGTGTTCACAATCTCAATCATTTACTTCATTTTTCCACTTTGCACTCCATTTCCACAATGCTTGTCATTATGTTTTATGTGCCAATACCATGAATATCTTGATGCAACTTTGTGGGATGCCCAATTATGATATTTATTTATTAGAATTGGACTTAGGTCACTACCATATATGTTTAGATACATTACTCAACATAGTATCATGTCATTTGAATGTGTATATGTCACTTGTGCATCCACTCTTATTGATTATATACCTAGATCTTACGTCATTGCATGCCATTTGTTGAAGGATTATACTTATGACTTGTCTTTCATTATCACTCATAAAAAATGACACATGACAACCTACGTAATGAGACATGAGAGAATATTAAACCTCAAAATCATATAAGCCAATAATTAATGAAATGTGTGAGTAAGCCAGGGACAATCTTATGAAAAATAAAGAACACACATTAAATATGATAATAATATCAAATCATGTGTAAGTGAAGTGGAACTATCATCAAGCCATAAGAAAGAGTTCATTAAATACAACCAATCAATATTAAGAGACTTGATGAAAACATAAATTTGTATTCAAACACAAGGGTGAAACAACAAATCAAAATTCTCAAGTCAATAAAATCATAAGATAGTCATTAGAAGTAAAATGAGTCAAGAAATGTACATTTGAAGATGAAACTCAAATAAAAATTTTAAGATAAAAGGGGGGTCACCATGATCCAAGTGGATATTGGTGGCCACCCACCTATTCCAAATGGATCCTCTTGATAGTTTTTAGTTCAATGCGTTCTTTTGTAATTCTTTGTAATTGTGGGATCTACACTTCCAAGGCTATATTAAGCCCTAAACAGTTTATAGGTGGAAATTGGTGGCCACCCACCTAATCCAACTGGCTTATTTTGAATGTTTTCATGTCAATACATCTTTTTGTACTTCCAGGGTCGTTTTCGGGCCCTAAACAGTGGTTTTTTTTACTTGCCATAGTCAAACTATAGATGGTGTCAGAGTTTGATGACATATTGTGTATTTCTCGAAAATACATTTCCAACAGGCTATCACGTGCCTAAAACAAAGGTCGTATGCAAAATTTATGACCCTGGGAAGTTGAGGTACCAACTTACAAATTGAGGCCCACATAAATTTTGGTGTTTCATCTCCTAGGGTTAGGTTTTTGGATGTCTAGGGTTTTGGAAATCGTGAGTAATGTTAACAAGGCCTATGGAGCCTCATTGTAATCATTTTTTTCAGACAGATGTGCATAGCAACCACATCTCTTCTCAGAGATACCTACCACCATTCGAGCAAGTTGTGTCAATTCTACAACTTTACATTTTCATCCTATTTTATTTATTCAATACAAGTTATTGTTCACTAGATATTTGTTGTTGTTCTCAGTATCTCTTTATTATTGTATTCATTATGTTATTCTTTTCATTCCTCTCATAAATCCGTATCAGTGGTATCGGAGTGGTTTGCTCTTCATTTATTTTCCTTCGTGCATGTACCCAACAAGATCTGGGTACAAGAAGTTAGGACTCAGACCAATCGAGCCTTTGCAAGATTGGTCATGCCGAGCCTGACAACAACCCATGGGGGATGAGAAGAAACATGATGGAGCAGGATATCTTTTTAAAATGTTGCTCGATGAATCCCTTGCACGACAAAGGAACGAAATGATGGACAAATTTGCACAGATCCTTCAATGACTGACCACAGGAGATGCATCTTCATTAAGAGGCCATGCAACCCCCTTCAAGGTACAAGTAAATTTTGATATTCCATTATTTGAAGGAATGATAGATACATATGTTGTAGATAAATGGTTGAATCTAATCGAAGGGTATTTTTCAGTCCACAATTTTTTCGACAGGGAAAATATTAATTTTTCAGTCCTCAAGGTCGTCCCCCATGTTATGGACTAGTGGAATAATCACTATGAGAAAAGGGCCATAGAGTAATATACAATATTTTTGGTCGCCCCCACATGGGATTCCTTTAGGGATGTCATTAAAGAATAATACTACGTTGTTGGAAGCTACAAGGACCAGTACACAAGATGGACCATGCTGCATCAGGGAAGCGACCAGACAGTACCAAATTTCACCAATATTTTCCATACCCTGTTTACCAAATTGGGTATCAAAGACTCTGAATGACATATGGTGCTCAAATACCGCAGTTGTATGCATAGATACATTCCAAAAAAAATGGATTTTTTGGACATAGAATCATTAGGTGGGGCTTATAGATATGTTGTCAAAATCGAGCATAAATTTAAGCAGAAGAGGTGAGAGTTTGGATCTGCAAACTACTCACAGCCGAAGCAGGGAAAAGGCGGCCCCAACCCACAAAAAAAAGGGATAGAGAAAATATGGCCACTCTCAAGATGACCAATCCAAGCCATAACCCAAGAAGGGTAATGAAAAGTGGAAGAAGGACATGGGAAAATGGTGTGAATACCATAAAATACCTTGGCACAACATGAAATAATGTATCTCCAATCAGTCACTCGTGGCCAAGCTGAAAGATTCTAAGTCAGAGGTAGATTCTGACTCCGAATCAAATCCAGAAAGTGGGAAGTAGATCATCGATGCAGAACCCAGTTTCTTTGTCGCTACCACTAAAGCACAACCAAGCGAACTAGAAGAACCAAAGGAAGGGGAATGCCTCTTTCACTCACATATGTGAGTAAAGGGGACTCCACTTCATTTCATTATCGAGAAATACGGTCAGAAGAACCCGATTTCAGCATAGGTCGTCAAGTCGATAAACCTGTCGATAACACCACACCCGTAGCCCTACACTATAGGCTGGCTTCGCCAAGGATGAGATCTCCATGTCAGCCAACAATGTCGTCCTCCCTACAACATCAAGACCTTCAAAGATGATGCATTGTGTGATATTTCTCCCCTTGAAGTTTGTGATGTTCTTTTAGGCCAACCATATTTGTGGAAGTGACATGTTGTGTATGAGTCTAGACCCCGCAGTGTTATTATTACTTTGGGTAGACAATTGTACATGATACCAGAGGTAGCACTAGCTACCACTATTTCTTTAATCTCTGCTAAGAAATTCATTAAGGTCATTTCATAGACCGGGAAGTTTGTATTCTTTGTGATTTGTGCTCGCAGTAAGTAGAAGGTCGTTGCCACATCCATGACCTCTACATGGAGCCTCTCTTTGTAGCAGAAGCAAGTGGATCAGATCATGGAAGAGTACAAATATATCTTCTCCTCACCCACCGGGGTACCGACGCACTATCAAGTCAAGCATCCAATTGATCTAACCCTCGGTGCACCGCTTCCTTATGGACCAATATATCATCACTCGCTGATGAAAAATGATGAAATCAAGCGTCATATCCCAGAGTTGCTTCAAAAGGGGCACATCTGACCCAACTCCTCCCCTTGCAGAAGCTCGATTGTGCTGGTGTAGAAGAAAGATGGGACCTGGTGGCTCTGCATTGATTACAGAGCATTAAAAAAAATCACAGTCAGGAACCGGTACCCAATTCCCTGAATTGATGACCTTCTTGACCAACTCAAGGGGGAAAATTTCTTCAGCAAGATTGACCTAAAGTCTAGCTACCACCAAGTTCCCATTGAACAAACTGATGTATGGAATACAACATTCAAATCTAAAGAAGGTCTCTTTGAATGGTTGGTCGTGCCCTTTGGCTTAACAAATGCACCAACAACTTTCATGAGATTGATGCATGATGTATTGAGACCCTTCACTAACTCTTTTATGGCGGTATATCTGGATGACATCCTCATCTTCATCATAACTTGGGATGAGCACATGTAGCATATTCAATAGGTTTTGGACACTCTGCGACAACACAAGATATATGCCAACTTGGAAAATTTCTCCTTTGGCATGAACAGGGTCCGATACTTGGGCTACATTATTGATGAGCATGGGGTACATGTGGATCCAACTAAGATCCATTTCATTCATGACTTTCCAAACCTGATCACACTAACCAAGCTTCAGAGCTTCTTGGGACTTTCCAACTTCTACAGAAGGTTCGTGTTGGGATTCTCCCATATTTCATGGGCCCTCAACCAAGTAACCAAGGGTAGTGGCAAGGGAAATTTCACATGGGGGTAGTCACAACAACAAGCATTTGATGATCTAAATCATTGTGTCTGCTCAGCTCCATTACTCTCCTTACCTGATCTACAACAACCTTTCAAGATTGAGACTAATGCCTCTGACTATTTTGTAGGTGTAGTTCTCACTCAACATGGTCATCCAGCATCATACCATAGTGAGACACTCTCAGATACTATCTAGAAATACCCCACCTATGACAAAGAAATGTATTCCATTGTAAAATCCTGTCATCAATGGAAACATTACATTTTGGAAAAGGAGACAATCATCCACACTGATCACAAGCCTCTGCAGTTCATACAGACACAAGGGAAGTTGCAGAACGACCACCATCAAAAGTGGTACACATATCTATAACAATTCCATATCAACATCAAGTATAAAATAGGGAGCACAAATCGTGTTGCTCACTGCCTCATTCACCCTCCTGTTGTTGCACTCACCATAGTGCTCCATTCATGTGGGCATGAGGCATCTGAGTGGCCCCAACTTTATCAGCATGACCCTATCTTCTCCACCACCTATCAGCTCTTGGGTACAGGAGTGAATGTCATTGATTTTCACATCCAGGATGGACTGTTATACCATCTAGGCCACCTCTGTGTTCCCATAAGCGAGCGTGCAAATCTAATTTGGGAGGCTCACTACAGTCGGATGGTAGGACATTTTGGCATGGAGAAAACTGTGGTCGTTCTACAAAACATTTTTATTGGCCAAAACTTCAACAAGACATCAACAAATATATCAGATTTCGCACTACCTATGCCATTGCCAAGCCAACCATCAAGAAGAAAGGCTTATACACCTCTCTTCCTCCTCCTGAGAGGCCTTGGGAATCCATCTTGATGGATTACATGTCTGGCCTTCTGCCCACCAAAAATGACAATGATTATGTATTTGTGGTGGTTGATCAGTTTTGGAAGATGGCCATTATCACAACCTGGAAGAAGAGAATCACAACGGAAGATATTGCTAAGCTCTTCTTCGAACGGGTGTGGGACCATTTTGGGATACCATATGCCATCACCTCAAATCAGGATAGCAGGTTCCTCAACACATTTTGGTCGAGTCTCTGTTCATTGTTGGACATCAATGACTCAACCAAAATGTGGGCCCCGATGTGTAAGTTACGACCTCGAGAATTCGAGGTACCAACTTACACATCGGGGACCACATAACTTTTTGTGTTTCATCTCCTAGGGTTAGGTTTTTGAATGTCTATGGTTTTGGAATTCGTGAGTAATGTTAAAAAGGCCTTTAGAGCCTCATTGTAATCATTTTGATCAGACGGATGCACGTAGCAGTCACATCTCTTCTTAGAGATAGCTACCACCATTCGAGCAAGTTGTGACAGTTCTGCAAGTTTATAGTTTCAACCTATTTTATTTATTCAATAGAAGTTATTGTTCACTGTATATTTGTTGTTGTTCTAAGTATCTCTTTTTTATTGTATTCAGTTTGTTATTCTCTTTGTTCCTCTCATAAATCTAGATCATCCCAAGTCTATCGACTTGGGGCTAATTGAGGCCTCAACACCCACAAACATACATGACACATCTAATCCACACATATAGATTAGGCACATAAGAAACACTCCTATCCCTTGTACGTAATTAATTCACCTATATCCAACACATGTACACAACACAAATAATCCATGCACATAAGAGACACCTAACTCATGCATATGAATGAATCACATAAATGATGCACCTAATCCACACACACATGATCAATGAATGTAACTAACACACTTTATACATGCACATAAGTGACTCATCTAACCCACATACAATTACATCAATGACTCACCTAACCCTTAGACAAAGTGGCATGCATAAGTGATACACCAAACCTACACCTAAGAGACACACCTAACCCACACACATGAATGATGCACATAAACCATACACATAAAATACGCACACATAAGACACAAAAAATCGACTCACTTGACCCACACAAATGAATGACACACATAAATCATGAACCTAATCCACAAATATAAATGAGAGGCCACAAACTTGAATGACGTGCATAAGCAACACACCTAAAATGCATATAACAAATGAAGTTAATCTAGGCACATATGAGAAATACATGAATGATGCACCTAACCAATGCACATAAATGACTCATTTAACCCACACACATAAGTAACACACCTAATCCACACATATAAATTATGTACCCAACCCATTTTCATAAACTATGCAACCAACACACAATGACATATATGATACACCTAACCCACACACATATATGACATATAGTTAATGTAGGTGAATTCCCTTGTTGTAATCTAATGAATTACACAACGAAGTTACCAGTAGTGCAGTCACACAACATAATATATAGAAGCAGTTTACAAGTAATATACAAGCATGAATACATATAAGGAGGAAGATGAGAAAAGTACTAGTGGAACCAACAATAGGTAATCTTTTACTATGACAAATCAATCAACACTAGCTACATCATATGATCACATCTATTTATACATTGATATTAGTGGTAGGTAGTTACGATTGTTCTAACTAGCTTGGTCAATCGACCTATTCTGTTAGTTGACTAACTTGAATAACTAGTTGGATTTTATCTATAGTTGACTACCATATTGCATTTGGTTGACCTAGTCAACTAGGCCCTCCAACATTACCCTCACACTAAAATATTTCTTTGTCCCAAAGAAGGGGGAGCTTGGAATTACATTAAATATCAAAATTGAAATCCCCAAAATTTATAACAAGTATATTTAAAATGGCTCTTCTTTAACTCGTGTTGTTCGAGTTGGTGTTTCTAGTGTTGGTTCTACTAGTGGTTCAAGTTGGTTGGCTAATGTTCCATTTGATTGATCACTTGTTGTTTGTGTGGATCCTTCAGGTATTGCAACCAAATTGGAATATTTTGTTTGAATGCTAGCAGTCAGTGTTAATTCCTTTGAGAGTACAAACTGGCTTATTGATGCACTTGGACTAAAAAAAAAAAATCTTGGCCTTTAATAGTGGAAAGGTAGGCGGTGTGTTTTTTTTAGGTATATGGGCCTATTTTGGGGCTTCAATGTAGGTTCTATAAATATGGGGTGCTATCTATTGAAGTGGAGTTTCAAAGTATCACCATCCTTCAAGTGCTTGGTCTGTAGTGATAATTTTTTTCATTTCAACCAGGTAGTCCATCTTTTTAGGGATATAAGCATTTTGAATTGAGGCTAGATTAATATTATATTTCTCTTTCATCCATTGGACCTATTTATAAGTATCCAAGATATGTTTTGAGATAGTGTTGGATTCCAACTATGTGTTCATCCCCTCTTGGAACCATTGGTGTTCATGGGCTAGCAATTTTATTTATGTTTTTCATTCTTGATGAAGTTTATTGGTTAAGGTGTCATAGGTTCATGCATATGATGTTGTATTCCTTCTATTGTTAATTGTGGTTGGTTAAGGTGTCATGGGTATACTTATTTTAATTCTAGTAATGAAAGACAACAACTAGTTTCATGCTTCTACTCGGAGATAGCACAAGTTTCCACATTATTTAGTGGATATTCCCACAAAGGGTGCTTCTTTCACCATTTTGAACAAACGATGGCTAATGCCAACTCTGCTTCATCATGCCTCTTCTTGGATTGTATTGTGTCGAACTGTGAACTAAGAGAGATGAGAATATCAATCTTAAAATTGTCCAATAGATTTCCAATTTCAACTCGAGTAACTCCTCCCCCTACTGATTTGGTGACTCTAGCAACAACATGTGTAGGAAATTTACCATCTTTTTCATTTCCTTGCAAGGCTTGCATAACTCACAAATATCCTCATAAGGTAACTGAAAAATATCCCCTACCCCCATTAAATTCAACAAATCAATACATTCGTATTGAATCATTATTAAGAGAATGATCTAAAGAGTATTTGGATCCAACTTATTCTATGTTGATCGATGAAAATTGTATTAGAACCTCTCAACATAATCCTCCAAGCTTTCATATTCTTTTCCCATCATTTAAAAATATATATTCTCGAAGTTCTCTAGCTTTATAGTAATCTTGATACCTTTTACAGAAAATTTTATCGCATTTCATCCCAGGTTTGGATGCTATTTCCTCCAATCCCCATGAACCAACGAAGAGCTACTTCTTTGAGAGTGGAAGGAAATAACTTAAACTTATGAACATCTAAATAATAGTCATAGCTTCAACAAATCACATCAAACTTGAATATTAAAGTATCTGGATCTTCACTAGCTAAGCCGTGAAAATTTGGTAGAGAAGAATGTGGAATGTTTTTCATTTGAACCATCCCTTCAACATCTTGAATTAGAAACTCAAAAGTCACAGGGTATAGCTGATTTGAAGCTCCGCCTTCTACTTCAACCATGTTTATTTTCCAAAAATTGAATTGTCATTGTGCCACAAAATTCTTTGGAAGGAATAGATTTTGTAGTAAATTCTAGTTCTTGCATAGAATTTTCTTGGAATTCCAAGTCTTCTTGGTCACTAATCAATTCCTATGTGTCTGCAACAAATGGTATGAACACAACATCAGTGGTGGAACCAACTCCCAGATTGACTAGTACAGGGTTGGATTCAACAACTCCTTCGTTGAAAGCACATTGGGATCCATATGGTACCCACATCTTTCCTCTTTTTATCAATTTTTTTGTTAATTTGTTAGTAATTTAAGTGGCTCTTACTACACCATGAATTCTTCCTTTGGAGTCTCGAATTCTATTCAAGCATCCTATATGCCCTATTGCTAATGCAAAACACTACATATGAAATCTAGCAAAAGGGTTGTTGACAATTCCCTTGAGTTGATTCCCTTGTGATGTGTTCTTTTTAAATCAGTATAAAGAAAATTCCTGGATCCTTTGGCATTTCACTGGGAACAACACCAAAAATGACAAGTGAATTAAACTCTTTGTTGTAGTAGCAATGATGCTAATCTACTTGTACACTTAATATGTCAAACCACGGGTCTACAAACTTGCAAGTTACCATAAATTGTATGTGTAGAATGTACAGATCTTCTTTGTATATGATTCCTAAAAGCTGGAAAGTAAGCAACAACTTCTAATCTCTAATTAATTCTTATTTGTGCAAAAATCAAAATAATCACATTCACAAAAAAAAAAGACTTTATTCCACTTTTTATATTTTAATCTAAAAAATTCACGAATGCTAGATTAAAAACAAATTATTCACTAATGCTAGATTAAAAACAAATTATTCACTATAGTCAATCCCTTAGTCACGCAACTTATGCATTCAAGATTAAACAACAAACATAAGGAATTGAGTTAAGCTACCAAACTCTATATCATGAAATGATTTGTAATTAAAAGTGCTTAATTTCAAATAAACAAAAAGATGACATTAATCTATATAAACAATTATGCACTTGTAGAGTGGGCCCTATCTTTGTGGAAAGAAGAGCTAACTTAAAATCACAGATGCAAGAACTTCAACAGAGGTTTGTATTTCAATCAAGTGAGAGTTTATACATCACAAAAATAACTTTTTTTTCCTTGATTGTACATTGTACGTTCTATATTCTATATTATATCTTGTTTTTAAGTGTGAATAAATGTCCTTTTTATAATAGAATTACAAAATAGACTATTGATGAATGTGCTTGAGAATCCGAGATTCTCAAGCCATACCAACAACTTTAAACATAGATTCCTAAGTTGATAAGGAACAAGTAATTGTCTTCGAGAATATGAGGTGGAAAGAATAAATTTGGTTGCTAACTATTGAATGTGCAGGTATAAACTAAGTAACAATTATATTGTTTTTTGTTTTCACTACATGCCTTCAATTGTATTTATACTGCTATGAATCTGCACATGGTTGAGAATAACCATACATGAATTCAAAATGATACCCTTCAACATACAAGTTTGTAGCATCATCTCACACACAAATCCATAACATTAGATGAATTCAAAATGATACCCTTCAACCTACAAATCTGTAACATCATCTCACACACAAATCCATAGAACCTTGTAATAGAATAAGAGAGCATGATATGATCTATAGAAACATGCTTGTAGCGATCCATAACATAGACTTGTCTTGATTTGTAGCATAGACGTATAGTGATCCATAACATATACATGTAATGATCTATAGCATGAACATGTAGTGTGTTCTACAACAATAATACTACTTTGCAGCAATGGTCTATAGAAAATCTAACTTGATTGATTATTCAACATAAATAGATATAGAGTAAACAATCCTTAATCTATAATTTAATCATAAATTAAAGGAAACTTTAAAAATTTATAACATAGATTAACTTGAACCTCGAATCCATAATTTGGGCATATAAAAGGTGTAAAAATGTATATAAGGTAAAAGGAAAGGGTGAATGTGCAAGCAAATTGGTGGTTAAAAGAGGGTAACAACAAGGTTTGTCATGATTGGGCATAAAAAAAGGTGTAAAAATGTATATAAGGTAAAAGGAAAGGGTGAATGTGCAAGCAAATTGGTGGTTAAAAGAGGGTAATAACAAGGTTTGTCATGGGGATGTTATTTCTATGGTTGGATAATAACAGTAAAATTTTCTACAATGCATTGAATGGCATTGAAGCTCTACTTTGATTGCAACCACTAGTATGTACATGGATGTATTATTTTTTAAATGGGCAATGATGTCTATTTTTATAGATTGGTGTTCATAATCATTTTATGCCTTGTCATGATGCCCTGGTATTTTCCTTGAGGATAGATTTCATTGCCCCTCACTTGCCATTAAGGAGGATGACAAGGCAGGTAAAAGGAAAATAAATGCATGAATGAGTAGACATTCAACATGTACCACAAAACCAAAACACCACACCACATAGCATTGATCACAGAGAATGCATATCGCTTTAAACTTCGGAGGATCACAAGAGTTTAACGTAATGGAGCCCAACAAAGTAGAAACTCTCCCATATTCATTACGTGGTTTGTTGAGAGTGGTAACCATAGGCAGCCAGGCATTAGTTACGTTTGGACTAGGTAATTGATTCCCTTAAGCTTCCAACCGAACAATACAAAGTAAATACCACGTGAGCAGTTGGTTGTCTTTAAACACGCGAATAAGTTTGACATAGTGGGGTTGGTGAACACGTTAGGTTTCCTTAACTTTGGAATCCTACATAAATATACGGTGAGCCTATTTCGTCGTTCAGTAAATTCTTTAAGGTAAAGAGTAAGAGAAAAGTGATTAATTGCTATATATTCTAACTTTTGTTGTAGGATATATAGGAATACATTTATTTATAAGCAAAAGCACACTTTCACTTCCACATTCACTCTTATGAAGGTGTGGGTTTGAAGGTTATTCGCTTTTATAATTATTAAAGAGGTGATTGTTTGTCTTCTGACACATCACATCACATGCTATTGTAAAACTCCCATAACAACATTGAGAAAAAATTGGCAATCTCAATTGTAAGCACATGCGTTGGATGTTTGTGCATCCAAGATATTGATTAGTGCAGACACGATGTTAAAGTTTGTGTGAGAGATGCCGAAACAAAATGATGTGCATAGTGTTGTTTCAAAAAAAAAAAAAAACATTGTGGAGGTGATCTAAAAACAGATCTATATAGTTACCATATGATTTTATTGATTCTTGGGAATATTGAATTTGGAGTTATTGATTCTTGGGAATATTGAATTTGGAGCTATAAGGGCTTATTTGGGTAAGATTTTAACAATTGCACTTAATTGTTTTTACGGATCAAAATGGTAAATGCTCTACTTGAGAGTCAAAGAAATGGAATTTTGGGGTCTCATAAGTTGAGCACTTAGGTCCTCAACATCTATCGAGAATTCTGCTTGATGATAGCTTTCAAACAATGATTTTTTTGCATCAAATAAAGTCTATATGCAAAAGTTACACCCATGACAAAGTAACAATCCAACTATTCCACACAAGACCAAATGGTAGTCGTGTCAACTGAGTCATCATAATTCACACATATGGAGCTAGTAACATATGCAAATCCACTAAAGACTTCTAGAAGCATCATGGAAATTCCAAGAGGGCTATGAAATCTTAAGCCTAACCCTAATTTGAGTTATTAAACCTATCTAAGGAGGGACACATGTTCACTTACTTTTTCCTCCTTTATTGTTCGATAGTATGAACAATGAATACGGAAGAGAGAGAGAGAGAGAGAGAGAGAGAGAGAGAGAGAGAGAGAGAGACTACAACAAATCATAGTGTCTCATAGCTTCACTAGAACCTTGGGCAACATTGTAATCTCCACAATATAAGAAGCCAAAAGAAACAATCCTTCATTTCTTGTTGGTTTTTTAGTATTTGGTTTCCATGATCAAGTTTGTGTTCCAATTCTTGCCTTTCCTATTTAGTTATGTTTTCAAGTCATGGTAGTTAAATCTTATGAGTGAATTTTTATTTCTTGTTAAATCACAAAACTACAAAGGATTAATCATGTAGTAGATCAAAGTCTCATTGTAGTCCCTACAGTGGTATATCTATTTTGTTCAGTTAACCATTGGAATATTCAAGGTGCTTCACATATCACATTGGTATTAGATTAGTTTTTTGGGCATTTGTGTGATTTGAGCACAATATATGCTTACTCAACTTAGAAAATCTTAATCTACAAGAGTGTTGTACCCCATGGATCCTATGATCGGCATAGGAAAGGTAAAGAAGCGACTACAATGCACTTAAATGAAAGGTGGGCAACGAGGAGGACCCATCCATGAAGGTAAAAGAATATTTGCAAGGTTGGAAGCTCAAATAGCTTCTAATAGTAATAATGGCCACTATTTGAGAGAGATATTGACCCCTTTTTGGAGCAACTCAAATCTCATGAGAACCAAGAATATCATGAGGAGACAAGGAAATACAAGGAGGCATAGAATATAAACAATGAAACTCCAGTAACCAATATTCTTAGCACTTATTTCAAGTGGAAGTGAAGGTCAAGATCAAGCCCTACGGAGGTAAGATAGATTCACTTTATTTGAATAATTGGTTGCAACAATTGGAATTCTATTCTAGTGTGCATAATGTGCAAGACGAGCATAAAATAACTTTTGTTGGACTCAAGCTAGAAGGTGATGCATAGAAAATAGCTTTTGCTAGACCGTGCTTTCCCTCAGTTTTGTAATTATGACTATGGATTAATATTGTTGTGAGTCACGACATCGATATATGAAACTCTATATGTAATGTAAATGTGTTTTATTTAATAAAGAAAGGCCAAGCAACTGACTAAGGTGTGGAGCATTAATACGAACCATGATACCACAAGTGGAAACTAGTGAGGGGATTGGGAATTACCTTGCTTACCCTAAGAGTTAACCTTCACCTAAGAGAACCTTAGCGCCTTAATTTATTGAAGTATAAAATCTCCCTTTCTCCATATCCCAAGAAGTCAGTTAATGAGGTGAGGCCCAGGTGGTTGAGAAGTCATACTTTCCTTCATGAAGGTACGAGGGAAAATGACTAGATCAACTGAAGATTGTCAACCAGTAGTACTAAAAAATATCACCTTGTTTTGGGGGATAACCCTTAGAGGATTCTAACAGAAGGAAGAGAGGAAACTAGGGGGAGAGAAGGAACTTTCCAAATAAGGAAATGCATGAGATGTGCACGAGAAAATTAAAGGAAGAGAGCAGGGAGAGAGATCAGAGGGAGAGTCTGAGAGTGATATTTGTTGTGGAATTGAGGAGAGATAAATCCAAACAAGACTTGAGCTTAGAGGGATGTGAATCTGATGCTTGTTGGGATAGGAATCGACACTGAAAGGGATAGCATTGAGGGACTGTAGAGGTGGTGAAGGGACTTCCTTGTGAAATTATAGCCAGCTGGGAAAGCATTTGAGCGATTCATGGTGACTCTGGTCTTAGTGGGTAGACAGATTCATGTTGTTGCTTGTAAGTGAAGGAAAGTGGTCTTCACTTTTAACCTATATTTCTCGAGAGAAAACTAAGTTTCCTTGGTGGTATCATGGCCTAGCATGGGGGTGGCATACTGTAGAAATTCTAAATGCAGTAGAGCTTACAGTTGGGTGGAAAAGAATCCACGTCAGTCGGTTTACCCAACCTGTACTTTTGAACAAACAAGTGTATATACATGTTCATTGGGTTTATGCTTGTTTCTTTTATAATAATTGTATGCTTGTGTAAGTATAGAACTATGTGGCTTGTGAGTAGAGTTTAAGAGAAGAGGAATGAATGTATGACATGAGCTCTTTTCATGCATTGATATTTCCTTACTGGTTGTTATCTTTATGAAGTTAGAAGTGAATAGAAGGATTTTGTGTACATTACTCCTTGAATGATCAATAATCATCTCTCTAGATTATTTTCTTGATGAAGGTATTTTGTAAATGACTATGGCTAAAGAACCCATCTCTGGGAACCTTCATGGAGGGCATGGCTATGTAAATTCCATGTAAGTTGGGAAATATTGCATGCTAGCTTACCTTTTGACTAAATGCACATGTGAATGAGCTAAGTCTTGACAATGGTCCATCTATGTTTAGAGGTTTATCCTATACAACCTCTCGGATTCCAATTTGGGGAATTAGGTAATGGATATTCCCTTTTGTCTCTTTGACATAAATGTTTCATGTGAAGATCTCAGAACTCGAGAATACGTGGTATCGCCAGAACCCTGGAGTTCCTTTTAATTTCGAAAATCCTCGGGCATGGAGTTTAGGCAATGAACTCTGAAGTTAGTGAGGTCATGCTGGAAGAAGTCCACATGCGGATGATGTGGAGTCCATTTCATTGGTTATGTGGCAAGGATCAAGTGGCCGAGGTCATCAATGAAGCCATAGTGGAAAGCATTGGGGATTGGTCCAAAGTGTGGAACTATGTGACATAACCTTAAGCTTTGAGGTGAAAAATGGCTAAGTGTCGAGAGTAAATCTCAACCATTTGACAGACGCCAAGAGTGAATCTCAATCGTCCATTGAAAATTCAAACATTGGAGAGAGTCGGAGGTGTAGTATAAGGTTGAACCCGCAAGCATGAGTCCACAATCCTATTGGACCACAGGTTTTAGAAAGATCATGAGGTTTGGCAATTTGTCACCCAAAGTTAAAATCCTGAATATGAGCTATCGATTGGCAGTTGATTTCAACTGTTAGATCTGTCGGGGCCTAGTAGAGTCTCATTAATTTTTGCACAATTTCAAGATCGACGTATATCTAGGTCGTTGATTAGCATGTTCATCAGTCGTCTGATCCATCAGATGAGCAATTTTCCTTGCGAGGTTTAAGAGCATAAGAGAACGCCACATCAACTTGTTGAGTCAGCATGCCACATTCACATGACATGTCAGGTGGGACACATCAACTGTTAGAAATAATCGTAAGTCTTAAATATACCTTAACAACCATTTAGTTATGATACAGTTGTGAGGTTGTTATATTGAGATGTATTATAAATGTATCATTGATGTACATATGAATTGATTTGGCTTGGTGCCTTTTCATCCATTCTTGATTTTATTGGTTATTTTCTTGCTCCATATTTTTATCATGTGGTATCAGAGCATTACAATACCTATGTGATTGTGTAAGAGAAAGTTCAAGGAGTTCGAGAAGTTCATAGTGAAATCCTGGTGTTGATTGTTATGGTAATTGAATAGTTTATCAAAGCACACTTGGAAGACCGACTGCCAAGTTTATGATATACTAGGCTAGAGTATGTATCGTCGTTGACATCGCTGGTATTGAAATTGCGATATTACATGGAAAATGATTACACCTTTCTATTACATTTGGAGAAATAAAATTTAGATATTCCTAGTCAAAAAGTGTGTAAAATTTGTTTGTGATTTATAATAGAAATATTGTGTAGAGAATCTAAAGCAACACAAAATTTGACCTTCAAAAAAAAAAAAATTGCAGTAGCTATGAATGTAAAGAATGTCATTTTAGTTTCTTCCCAGGAATATTAATCAAGGAGATTCATCAACTCCTTGTCCATCAAAAGAAAATAGATCTACTGGAACTTATGTGTAGTCCAAACTTCTCTTAAATTTCCGAGGTAATTTTGACTACATATTGAGTAATTCATGGTCTAGAAAAACTACAATAACTGTAATATCATCATGGAAGTGGCACCGTATACCTCTATCAATTTGTGTAAGTTCACTATACTTGAATCCACGTGTACCAACAACCTCCTTAAGAGAAGTTATGACCAACATTTTCGCTATTCCCTTGCGTAGATTTTTGTGGAGTTTTTTGCACAATCTCAACGACAAATCGTTGGGAATCTTTGTGTTGGGAACAAGAATGGTCTTTTGTTTCCAAACATGATTGTTGACCAATAACTTCAACACTTGAAGAATAGTGGTACAACAAGTTGAAGAACGACTATCAGCACTTGGCAATTATGTGGTGTGCAATGATCATGTTTCTCTCATTCATACCGACCTAGACAGGAAGACAGAAGAAATAATAACATATGTGTTGGGAGTTGAGGTTTTCAAGCAAACTATTGCAAGAAATATTCTTGTAGGGAGTTACTGTGTTTTTTTCTAATAGGGTTGGTTTGGTCCACCACACACTTCAATAGAAGATCTAGATGAATTGTCAACTTTTCTTCAAGTAATAGGTGTTGGAATTATTGTAAATGATTGGACCATTTTTTTTGTGGAGAATCGACTTTTCTTCCTTCATTGTGAATAGTGTGGATGTTCACGCTCTGTAGTGCCCATCAAGGTTGGTTTTGTTGCTCATCTTTCACATCGTAAAAATGGCACATGAAACTGAAGTTTCAATATAGAGAAGATTGTTGCAGCTTGATTATATGCAGTTTATGCATGTACGTACATTGAAGAATTGACTTTGGCATTATACTCTTGAAAATATGCACTTGGTAATTGTTTTCTTTTGAATATGGTCCTTTGGCATATTCTTTTATAGTACAATTTATTGAGGTAAAATGAATTCTTAGTTTTCAAGGGTTCATCAATAGTAAAAATTTCCCATTGACTGATGAGAAAATGTAGAATGGAAATTCTTTTGGTGAAAGTAGTCGATTCCCTAGAACTTTTTTGCATGAATTCATAATTTTCATAAACATGGTTTACTAGAGGAAGCTTGTATGTGAACTCTCTCAAAGAAACGTGTTAGGTAACTAGAGAGGTAGTGGGGTGGGCCGGAGGGCCCATAGTGATAATAGTGGAGGCCATTCAATGTAAGGTGGACTAGGTCCACTATATTATTAAATAAGGCCCACTATGGTAGTTAGATATAATAAATGGGTAGTTAGATATAATAAATGTAAGAGGACTTCTTAGAAGGTTCTACTTCTAGAAGATTCCTCCTCTAGAATGTTCGTAGGTGATGGTAGAACTATATAAAGCGGTTCAAGCAATGTAATGGGACATGAAGAAAATTATTATATTTGGAGCGGTATCTCAATAGGAGGAAGCCCCCTTGAAGAGGCAAGTGAACAGGAGAGGATCCCTTCCATAATAGGATCCATTGTATGGTGTTTCCCTACACTAAGGGTTTGATAGTAATAAAAGAGATTTTGCATATTGTTCTTGTATATCTATTGTGGTGATTTTGTATTCAGTCTTGGGTTCTTAACAAGTGGTATCAGAGCACTTTACTTGGCCAAAGAAGAGAATAATTATTTGCTCTTTTTGCAGAATTGTTTCTAGGGCAGAAAAAGAGGGTGGCGCACTTCAGGTTCAAATCTGAAGCTTTATGAGATGAATTTGGAAAAAACAATTGGGTATTTGAATTCCTCTCTGAAAAATACCCAATTTCAAAAACAAAATCAGTCGAATTGGAGTCTAGGAAGTAAAGTTATGAGCATTTTAAATTCAACGGTTTTTCAGGGTTTTTCCAGAAAAAACCGCGATTTTCTGCAGTAATTTATTTTTAAACCCTTGTTCTATTTTTAGGGGTTTTCCATGATGGTGGAGGGACTAGAGAGTTCATAAATTTTCATAGGGTTCTCAAATGTCTATTTCCTCTCAAAACCTCAAAGAAATTATACAAATTACTGAAGCATTCAAATCTCAATTGTATGACACATTGTCTAGCACATTGCATGATAAGTTGCATAAACTTGTAGATGGCCTCAATGATAGTTTCCGTAGTATTCAAGATTCATTGGATATTATGAAGGAGATATTTCTTATGGCGGACATCAGGGATGAATATAATCAAGAAATATATGCTTGGTATGATTTTGAGACCGATTGCGATGATTGGTATATTGATAGTTGTCATTTCTAGGATGACAACCACTTACATATTTTATTTGATGACTCTACTCCACCTTCAATAGAGAACATAAATGTCCCACATCATGAGCTATTTATAATTACCAATGTCCAGCCTGCATATTCTACAATGGTATTGTTTCTTCCAGATCCATCTTTGATCCTCTCCCACTATATGGATGGATATTCTTATTTGGATCCACATGATAGGTGTCATTATTGGGAGAGCATCATTTTCAGTTGGTTATTGGGTGTCGATATCTTCTATGTGGGGTTCACATGAGCAATTGGACATGGGACCCTAGTTTACAATGGTGGTTGGACTACTTCAGCATGGTGGTTGTTATCAATCCAAGAGTCACTCTCAGACTGGAAATTAGAGTAAGTTTGGTAACATAGAAATGCAAATGGATTAAAATAGTTTGAATAGGTGGATCAACAAGAAAAAAGTAAAAAGGAGGGAATTAGACTGCTGCAAATACATTCCATTGGGCATAGAGTCATAACATCCTACAGATCAAAGGCAATCAAGTTGCCTACCAGACAAAAGGCTTATGAAAAAATGGATATAAGAATACAAGGTAAACAAAGAGAATAATAACCACATAACATAGATTCTTTCTGTAATATAGATTGAAGAGTGATTGAACAATAAACTGTGATTAATAAGCAATTACCACAAATCCTTTGCAGCTCATGAATTCATTAACCAAAGGTAGATTTTGATCTTCAAAATCTATAAATATTATTCAAGCAAGATGAGAAGATATAATGATAACAAAGAACACAAAGTCTAATAAGAAACTCTCATGAATCTCTTATGGCATAAATGCTAATTACAACAGGCCCTCAGGCTTACAATTGAGCAAATAAACTGCTCCTCTAGCTCTCTCCCCTCTTGGATCATGAATCCAACCCCTTTTCTCAAGAGATCTCCTTCATTGAATAGAAAATAGCATCCAAATAAACTTAGGAGGTCAAATCCCATCTCCTTCATTGGATTCTAAGCCTTGGAGATAGGTGGCAACAATCAAATAGACAAAAATCCAACAAGTTGCTAATTTTCAAGAATTTGTTGGAAGTCATTTATAAAATGTCTCCACCTCATTGCATGAGGTCTTTTCTAGAGATAAATCTTAGTTTCAGGTGTCCCTTTAAATCTAAATGATCCTTGAGAATCCATTTTAACCCTCCTTGACATGTGGAAACCTCCCAACAAGGCGAATATCAAAACCGTGACCACTACAGGAAATTAGGTAGTGCCGCTGTAAAACAGTAGGTAGCGCCACTTCTATGTCTAATATCTCTCAAACCATAACACATTTTGAAAACCTGAGAGAGGTTTTTTTATTTGGCATGTTATGAACAAAAACCTCCTCTAGTTTTCAAAAATACCTTCTCAACTATTCATAATCGAAGTTTAAAGTTAGTGACTCAAAAAAGGTAAAATAACTCTGCACAATTCGTTTTTTGTCAGGATTTAGGTAGCGCCCGCCTGTGTGTCTGTGTGCAATTGGGTAGCGCAAATCTGTGAGTGATTTTGATTCTTGGAACCTTGTGATATTTTTTTCAATGCTTGTTCTTGACACTTGGCACCTTAATCAATATTGTGCTAACATTAGGCTCCATGGGGGATGGCATGCTCCCCGCAAGCTGCCAAGAACCTGCAGAATAGTAGCCTTATCCATCTTATTCTCTGTCCATGAAACCAACAAGCCTAAGAACATCTCTGCTCCTTATTTGAAATTGAAAAATAACTATTGCAAACTGACAGAAAGGAAATGCTAAAAAACGAGCTTATTTCTCCCTACTCCTACTCTAATCAAGTGTGTTTCTTATTGATCAAGTAAGGTCGTGCTTCCAATGAAACCATACAAGCATCTGATTAGCTAGTGAAATCCTTGATACGAAAATGATGAGTGAAGGAACCCATAGATTACTGATATGAAATTCAAAAGAATAGAACATCCAACCTTCATTTGAAAAAAGTGTTCTGACATCTAAGCTGCTCAAAGATCCAAGATAATCAGCCAACGGATCAATAAAACTGAAAAGGAATACCTCTTCCTTCTGTTTTATCTGAACATCAGAAGATTTATGCATATCCTCATGCGGATCATGGCTTCCACCTACAACTGCTTGCAAATCTAAACATAGCTGCAAACTAACTTCACTATTGATGATAGATTGTTTATTGTTGTCTGCAGATCCAGGTTCAAATATAATGCATGCAGGATCATTGATTTGTAGAGATGGTTGTTGAATGTCTTTAGTGGTTTCCTAATAGTTGATTTCTTCAAAATATTGTTCACCATCATAATCAGATTCATAACTATCATAACTCGGTTGGTTGCTCCTCAAATCGGTAGAGTGGATCTGCTCTTCTTCATTAGAGTATTCATCAAAGATAGGTGAGCCCAAGGCTCCTTGGTATTGCACAGAAAAACGAGCAATCCCTCGATATCTCTCTTCAATCTCAAGTGAAAAGATATCATGGGAAACCTATTGCAGGAAAAGAGAAAGATCCTCTTCTACAATTGGTTCTTCTTTCGAATCGAAGATATTGGATGCATAAGGTACAAGATATAATGAAACTGAATCCATGCAATCATAAGTACAATCATGACTGATATCTGGAAGGATTTCTTCTCGCGAATAAGAAAGAGAAAGAGGTCCATTTATATATTTATTTGGACAATGAATAAAATCGTTTTGATCTTTATATTCAGTAGAGCAATCTAACAAATCTTGAGCACATTCTACATTTCCCTCACAACAATTATGACAAATACTTTCAAAGGGATAAAACCTTTTGCAATGTTCATTGAATACTCTGTGGAAATCCTTCAAGGATGAAATGATGGAAGGGGGGTAACGAGAAATACCATTTACGTGCATCCCCATCCAATGAATACATGAACATTTTCATCAATATATCTTCATGATGGATGTCAAGATGCTGCATCAAATTATGAAATTCATGAACATGCCCAATAGAGTTGTCATCCTTACCTTCATAAAATCTGGGCAGCAGATCTTTCCATTCATCAATAAGAGGTACAGGATGTGGATAATCCTCTATAGCTGATAAATCGAGTGGGGAAAACCTCCTGGCCAGGATAGCCTTCATAGCCATTTAATTGGTCTCATTCCAGTGGCGTCACCAACATATTATGAACAATGGAGTCGCCATGGTGAATGTGCAGTCTTGAAGGTGTCCAACTTCAGTCACCATCTAAAGCTGGAGCTATGCAATGTCGTTCTTCCCAAAGAGCTTTTCAATCTGCTCAAATCTGTCCCCAGCAACAACGCCAATTATGTTATCAATCCAAGAGTCACTCCCAGACTGCAAATTAGAGTAATCTTGGTAACATAGAAATGAAAATGGATTAAAATAGTTTGAATAGGTGGATCAACAAGAGAAGAGTAAAAAGGAGGGCATCTGACTGTTGCAAATACATTCCATTGGGCATGGAGTCATAACATCCTACAGATAAAAGGAAATCAAGCTGCCTACCAGACAAAAGTCTAATGCAAATATGGATAAAAGAATAGAAGGTAAACAAAGAGAATAATAACCACATAATAGAGATCCTTTTTGTAATATAGATTGAAGAGTGATTGAACAATAAACTGTGATTAACAAGAAATTACCACAAATCCTTTGCAGCTCACGAATTCGTTAACCAAAGGCAGCTTTTGATCTTCAAAATCTATAAATATTATTCAAGCAAGATGACAAGATAGAATGATATAAAATAACACAAATTCTAATAAGAAACTCTCATGAATATCTAATGGCATAAATGCTAATTACAACAGGCCCGCAGGCTTACAATTGAGCAAATAAACTGCTCCTCTAGCTCTCTCCCCTCTTGGATCATGAATCCAAACCCTTTCCTCGAGAGATATCCTTCCTTAAATATAAAATAACATCCAAATAACCTTAGGAGGTATAATCCCATCTCCTTCATTGGATTCTAAGCCTTGGAGATAGGTGGCAACAATCAAAGAGACAAAAATCCAACAAACTGCTAATTTTCAGGAATTTGTTGGAAGTCATTAATAAAATGTCTCCACTTCATTGCATGAGGCCTTTGCTAGAGATAAATATTAGGTGTAGGTATCCCTTGAAATCTAACTGATCCTTGAGAAGCAATTTGAACCCTCCTTGACATGTGGCAACCTCCCAACAAGGTGAATATCAAAACCGTGACCACTACAGGAAATTAGGTAGCGCCACTGTAAAACAATAGGTAGTGCCACTTCTATGTCTAATATCTCTCAAACCATAACACATTTTGAAAAACTGAGAGAGGTTTTTGTTATTTAGCATGTTATGAACAAAAACCTCCTCCAGTTTTCAAAAATACCTTCTCAATTGTTCATAATCAAAGTTTCAAGTTAGTGACTCAAAACTGGTAAAATAACTCTTCACAATTCGTTTTCTGCCAGAATTTAGGTAGCGCCCACCTGTGTGTCTGGGAGCGATTGGGTAGTGAAAATCCATCAATGATTTTGATTCTTGTAACCTTGTGAGAGTTTTTTCAATGCTTGTTCTTGACACTTGGCACCTTAACCAATCTTGTGCTAACATTAGGCTCCATGGGAGATGGCATGCTCCCCGCGAGCTGCCAAGAACCTGCAGAACATTAGCCTTATCCATCTTCTTCTCTGTCCAGGAAACCAACAAGACTGAGAGCATATATGCTCCTTATTTGAAATTGAAAAATAACTACTGCGAACTGACAGAAAGGAAATGCTCAAAAATGAGCTTATTTCTTCCTACTCCTACTCTAATCAAGTGTGTTTCTTCTTGATCAAGTAAGGTCATTCTTCCAATGAAACCATACAATCATCTGATTAGATAGTGAAATCCTTGATACCACAATGATGAATGAAGGAACCCATAGATTAATGATATGAAATTCAAAAGAACATAACAACCAACCTTCATTTGACAAAAGTGTTCTGACATCTAAGATGCTCAAAGATCCAAGATAATCAGCCAATAGATCAATAAAACTGAAAAGGAATACCTCTTCCTTCTATTTTAGCTGAACATCAGAAGATTTCTTCATATCCTGATGTTGATCATGGCTGCCACCTACAACTGCCTGCAAATCTGAACATAGTTGCAAACTAACTTCATTGCTGATGATAGATTGTTTGTTTTTGTCTGCATATCCAGGTTCAAATATAGTGCATGCGGGATCATTGATTTGTAGAGATGATTGTTGAATGTCTTCAGCAGTTTCCTGATAGATGATTTCTTCAAAATACTATTCTCCATCATAATCAGATTCATAACTGTCATAACTCTGTTGCCTGCTCCTCAAATCAACAGAGTGGATCTTCTCTTCTTCATCAGAGTATTCATCAAATATAGGTGAACCCAAGGCTCCTTGGAATTGCACAGAAAAATGAGCAATGCCTCGATCTCTCTCTTCAATCTCAAGTGAAAAGATATCATGGGAAACCTCTTGCAGGAAAAGAGAAAGATCATCTTCTACAATTGGTTCTTCTTTCGAATCGGAGATATCGGATGCATAAGGTACAGGATATAATGAAACTGAATCCATGCAATCATAAGTACAATCATGACTGATATCTAGAATACTTTCTTCTCGGGAATTAGAAAGAGAAATAGGCTCATTTATATCTTCATTTGGACAGTGAATAAAATCATTTTGATCTTTATATTCAGTAGAGCAATCTAACAAATCTTGAGCACATTCTACATATCCCTCACAACAGTTATGACAAATACTTTCAGAGGGATAAAACCTTTTGCAGTGTTCATTTAATACTCTGTGGAAATCCTTCAAGGATGAAATGTTGTTAGGGGGTAATGAGAAATACCATTTATGTGCATCCCCATCCAATGAATACATGAACATTTTCATCAATATATCTTCATGATGGATGTCAAGTTGCTGCATCAAATTATGAAATTCATGAACATGATCAATAGGGTTTTCATCCTTACCTTCATAAAATATGGGCAGTAGATCTTTCCATTCATCAATAAGAGGCACAGGATGTGGATAATCCTCTATAACTGAGAAATCGAGTGGGAAAAACCTCCTAGCCAGGATATCCTTCATAGCCATTTAATTGGTCTCATTCCAGTGGAGTCACCAACATATTATGAACAATGGAGTCGCCATGGTGAATGTGCAGTCTTGAAGGTGTCCAACTTCAGTCACCATCTAAAGCTGGAGCTGTGCAATGTCGTTCTTCCCAGGGAGATTTTCAATCTTCTCAAATATGTCCCCAGCAACGACGCCAATTATGTTATCAATCCAAGAGTCACTCCTAGACTGCAAATTAGAGTAATCTTGGTAACATAGAAATGTAAATGGATTAAAATAGTTTGAATAGGTGGATCAACAAGAGAAGAGTAAAAAGGAGGGCATCAGACTGTTGCAAATACATTCCATTAGGCATGGAGTCATAACATTCCACAGATCAAAGGCAATCAAGTTGCCTACTAGAAAAAAGGCTTATGCAAAGATGGATATAAGAATACAAGTTAAACAAAGAGAAGAATAACCACATAATAGATATCCTTTCTGTAATATAGATTGAATCCAACCCCTTTCCTCAAGAGATATCCTTCCTTAAATAGAAAATAGCATCCAAATAACCTTAGGAGGTCGAATCCCGTCTCCTTCATTGGATTCTAATCCTTGGAGATAGGTGGCAACAATCAAAGAGACAAAAATCCAACAAACTACTAATTTTTAGGAATTTGTTGGAAGTCATTAATAAAATGTCTCCACCTCATTGCATGAGGCCTTTTCTAGAGATAAATATTAGGTGTAGGTGTCCCTTGACATCTAACTGATCCTTGAGAATCCATTCAAACCCTCCTTGACATGTGGCAACCTCCCAGCAAGGCGAATATCAAAATTGTGACTGCTACAGGAAATTAGGTAGCGTCATTGTAAAACAGTAGGTAGCACCACTTCTATGTATAATATCTCTCAAACCATAACACATTTTAAAAAATTGAGAGAGGTTTTTTTTATTTGGCATGTTATGAACACAAACCTCCTCCAGTTTTCAAAAATACCTTCTCAATTGTTCATAATCAAAATTTCAAGTTAGTGACTCAAAACTGGTAAAATAACTCTGCACAATTCGTTTTCTGCCAGAATTTAGGTAGCGAATTTAGGTAGCGCCCGTCTGTGTGTCTGCGTGCGATTGGGTAGTGCAATTATGTGAGTGATTTTGATTCTTGGAACCTTGTGAGAGTTTTTTCAATGCTTTTTCTTGACACTTGGCACCTTAACCAATCTTGTGCTAAGAGTGGCTTCCATTTCTCAATGGGACCTTAGTTCTCTAGTCTACTTCATCACTATGGTCCACACTTATCCATGGGACCCTGGTATATGGTTGTACATCAAGTGTTGAGGAAAAATCTTTCTTAAGGGGGATGGAATGTTAGGTATCTAGAGAGGTAGTGAGAGGGGGAAGAGGGCCCATAGTGATAATAGTGGAGGTAATTCAATGTAAGGTGGACTAGGTCCACTATATTATTAAATAAGGCCCACTATGGTAGTTAGATATAATAAATGGGTAGTTAGATATAATAAATGTAATAGGACTTCTTAGAAGGTTATACTTCTAGAATATTCCTCCTCTAGAATGTTCTTAGGTGATGGTAGAACTATATAAAGGGGTTCAAGCAATGTAATGGAACATGAAGAGAATTATTATATTTGGAGAGGTGGCTCAATAGGAGGAAGCCCCCTTGAAGAGGCAAGTGAACAAGAGAGGGTCCCTTCCATCATAGGATCCATTGTATGGTGTTGCACTACCCTAAGGGTTTGATAGTAATAAAATATATTTTGCGTATTTTTCTTGTATATATGTTGTGGTTCTTTTGTATTCAGTTTTGGGTTCTTAACAAAACTACTAGTCGGCTTGTATAGATATGAAAAGAATATAGCCACCAATAAGAAGAGAGATCATTGTCACCACACTTCCTGGTTTTTGCATTTATTATTTGGTGCTCGTGGGAGAAAGAGAAGGCAGTAAAAAGAAAGAGAATTTAGAATCCTATGAAAAGAAATATTAGGACACAGTGAAGGGTCTTGTAGATTGGATGGTAGTACAAGGAAGAAGAAGATTGATCTGGTAAGTAGTGGATAATTTTTTTATGTCTTTGAGTGTGCGGTCATGGAATTGATCTTAGACTATATTGCTAGAGTAAGGAAACATTCAATACATAGAGTAATATTGGCTTGAGGTAAGGAAATCCTTGTGTTATCTATTGTGAGTAGTTTGTTGGTTTATTCAAAAACTCCATAGTTTGATTGGGCCCAAGAGAGTAGATTCAATTTGTTAGAGAGAGGATTGCTCATATCTTTTTTCAAATTTGTAAGGGAGATATAAGGGTAACACTTGTATTGTTTTCTTGAAATTTCAGAGTTATAAGTGTTAGCACTAGGAGTCACCTTCAAACTGCATGGAAGGTAATCCCAACACCCATCAAGTTGTAAGTGAATGTAAGTGTGTTTAAAAGGTCAAATGGAAAAGGACTCAAATGATAATGTTCTAACTCAGATAACAAGGATAGCATGCACCAGAAAATAAGGTCTTGGCTAATTTCAATCAATAGTTTGAGAGTAAGTATGAATAGAGGGAAGACTTGAATGAGAGAAGTGTAGGGGCTGCTGTAAACATCAAGTCCACAAAATCCTAAGGAGGAAAGTTTTTTAACACAAGATCTTCTTGAACTGAGAAACTAAGGAAAATAAATAAATATCATGATAACATAATGATCAAACATCCATCATAACATCACCACAATCATTCATGTGAATCATTCAAAGCATTAACATTTAGCATCAGAAGCAAATAGGCTGAAAGAGAAGTTGATTTCTGTTAGTAAAAAATTCTTAAGTCTAGTACATCACTAGATCACAGTTATTTCATCAAAATATTATAGTATAAGGGAGCCTTGCTCAACCATCCAAACCTACTAAAGCAAATGATCTATCTATTTATAACAAAAGGGAGGCAACAGCTGGAGGTATGAGTTGGCCTCCTTCCCTTGAAAAACTCTAAACATTTATTTGATCTAACAACTTATCTAACCACCAGTGCTATAAAACAGGAAAATGTTGGTGACTAATCCAATTGAATTTCAAACTAATTTGATTCCCTTTTGTTGCACAACTCCCCGTTTTCCATGTGTATTTCAAAGCATGTGGTTGTCTTCACGATGCCAACTGCTACTTCTCCATCCTTCTTCATCATCAACTTATCTAAAAGTTGTTAGCTTGGTCCTCCTAGATCCCTAGTCTTTATTGGTAGCTTCCTTGGGTAGAAAATCTGGGTAGCGCACTACAAGGAGAAAAGGTAGCGCCTATAGGTAGCATCGTTGTGTTGCATATATGTATAGACTCTTCTCTCTTTGCAATATTAGGTAGCACCTGTAGGTAGCGCCTCTGCGTTGTGCCTGTGTGCAAACCTTTACCCTCTGTGAAATATTCGGTAGCGCCATTAGGTAGCGCCACGTACTCTGCGTCTGTGTGCCAATTATTTACCCTCTATGAAATATTAGGTAGCACCATTGGGTAGTGTCACTTACGCTGCATCTATGTGCAGGTTTGGGTAGAATTACAAAAATGCAACACCTTCAATCCTTGAACATGTGCAAAATAATTTGTGGTTTTTTATGATGACAAAAACGTTTTAATCAAGATCCTTGACTGCACAATAGGTAATGCCTTCTACCAATGGGGAAGCTAGCACTTAGCAAAAACCCAAAACCCAAATAGTTAAGCGCTTAGAAGCCTGTATAGATGGAAGAGATAATATTTGCATATTGGTTAACCCTGCCAAAAAGATACATCCTCAAAAAATGGGGCTTACCCTTTACCAGTTATTTTGTCATTTTGACACTTAACATCATACTCTTTTTGGTAGAAAGAGGATCGTCAATTGACACATCATACTTATTCTTCTTAGCATTGAAGGGATTCTTTGGTGTAGTTGTGCTCTCCTTAACTGTTGGTTTGTCATCCTCAATGGCATCTTCAACCAACACATGTAAATTTCTTTGGGCTACCTCATCTTGAAAGTGCTTCAGCTCTGCCTTTAGCTTCCTGTTCTGAGACTAAAAGTCTATGTTCTATCTGCAAATATTCTTTAAATGTCTATGAAGGGGCTTGGCTCTTCTTGTTGCGAACCTTTCCAAGTCAAGGGTGTAACTGTAGCCATCCAAAGTTCTTTCATATGAGCCAAGTGGATCTTATTTTTTTCTTTAAGACGAGCTATTTATTTTCTTGCATCTCTAAGCTTCTTGATAAGTCTTTTGTAGGTTTGATTGTAAGGAGGAACAATGGAATGCATAGTATCACTATGATTTCTCTCAGACTCCTCTTCCTCCTGCATGGGGATTGTCTTGTCTACCTCATCAGGTTCCTTGATGGCTTTACTTTTATTCTTCTTTCTCTGCACAAGGGTTTCATCTTTTCTTTCAACAAGCTTCTCAATGCCTTTCTCAGAGGTTTCTTCTTTCCTCTCCAAAGGTCTTTTAGTACCTTTACCCTTACCCTTTTGTACAAGGGTTTCTTGTTTCCCTTCAGTAGGTTGAGAACTACCTTTACCCTTCTTCCTCTGAATAAGGGTTTATAATTTCTCCTCCACAGGATTTTCAATGCTTTTTCCTTTCTTCTTTTGAATAGGGATTTCTGGTAAGGAATGCTCTTTGAAAACCTCCTTAGGAATTGATGACCTTGTGAAAGGTCTTTTACCCTTGATTTCGACTGATGGGGGAGAAGAGGGAAAGAGAATATTCTTCCCTCTCTTGGATGTAGATTTGGTAGAAGAAGTCATATCTTCTAACCCTGGTGGAGGAGGTGGTGAAAAATATCTATGTGGAGAAGGACAAACTTCCTCCTCAACTTCTATGACCTGCTTGTTGATCTCTAGAACTTGAACAGGGGCTCTGCCCTTTCTCTTCCTACTGGTCCCTACTTTAGAAGTATTGGTGGGTGACAAAGGACTTGCCCTCTGTAATTGAGGAGTTGGTGCAATATCCAACTTGAAATGAGAATTAACAACAAAATTCTCCCACGGAATCTCTTTTTTAACCAATTCCTCAGAGACCAGCATTCTGATTAGTCCAGAGAGGAAAAGGCTAGAATCCACATCCTTGGATTTGGCTTGTATCATGTCTGTCATTTT
This sequence comes from Picea engelmannii, assembly GCA_009831015.1. Lineage (NCBI taxonomy): Eukaryota > Viridiplantae > Streptophyta > Pinopsida > Pinales > Pinaceae > Picea > Picea engelmannii. The sequence goes on along the minus strand of ML809583.1, from coordinate 79,249 downwards.
ACCCATGCTCCTCAACAAGTAATAGACAATATTCATCTCAACCTTACCAGTAAAATGTAGCAACAACCTTATATGGTACTGGTATAAGGTGTTAAATCTCCCTTCACAAGTAAAATATCTCTGTATGATCTTCAATAATCTGTCAAATTGTTCAATCAATTGACTCCTTGGCATACTGTTTGACAAATCGTTAGCTTGATATTCAGTTTTAAAGAGATCCTTTGCATATGTTGAACTTAAAACCATGGCTTTGAACCACTTTTCACCTATAATGGGGATCCATGTTGCAGCTAAAATAGAGGCTTCAGTGACCTCAAACTCCAAATCACCAACCTTGGTTTTCCTACCATCAAACTGCAATGCAAACTGTCTTGCTACCTCTAGATGACCTCTCTGCATGTTATGACAGAAAGAGAGGCACACTACTCTTTGAAAGGCCTCTCTTGCTATGGGTTTTGTATAAAAAAGATGCATGTCCATCGGTTCTATCCTAACCACCTTGCCACCTTTGTGTGTCTTCCTCGATTGAGGAGTCTCCATGGCTAAAAAATTAGGGTTTTTAAGAGGCTTAAGGGATGGTAATGACCATGAAGGCTTTGAATCGGACTTCAAATAAATAACGCTGACCCTTTTAGACAAACTAATGCTAGTAGGCGACTTTAGGAATTACACCCTTAGGCTTATACAGGTATTCTGGAGTGTAAACAGTGAGGGAGTAATCCAGAAATGGCCCTTTGCAATTGAGTGAAAATGCTAAAATCCAAGATGAAAGGAAACAAGGAAGGCAGAGAAGGTTTATGCAGCGCCTCTAGGTAGCGCAACGCATATGTAGAGGATAGGCTATTTACAGGCTTGCGATCTAAATGACTGAGGCAGGCAGCAATAAACTGACTTAGACACAGGCAATGAAGATACAGGTCTGGAAAAGAAAGAAGACCAGAATACCATGCGAAGACAAGCCCCTTACGACTGTGTAAACTTGGTCAACCAAAACCTGAGCGCAAATTCCTTGTGACAATTAATATGCAGAGGGGGGGAAACACGGGATACCTGTGAAGTAGACACCTATTGGATCCTTGAACGAAATCTCAGGATGAGATTGCAAAAACCTCATCCCTTGAACCCACTTCAGTATCGAACTTGGTCACCTTGTTGTCACCTGATCAGACTTGTGAATTTGCGCAACGCATCACTGTTGAGATTTTCAAAAATATAAATTGTTACCAAAGCTCGTAAATGCAAGATATGGTAAGCATATTTAACTAAATTTTGGCACTAAAAACAAGGAACATGACAATAGTCGTGGCAATCATGACTTGAGGTGGAAGTATGACGAACTCGATAGGTGCTACAGAACTTCCTAATGAGTAGGCAGTGTTTCCAATTCAAACAATGATTAGAAAAGTAAGCGAGGATGAAGAGGCATGCTTATGAGGTCATGAGTGAGGAGAGAGGAGAGTCACATCGATCGAGTCATGGGAGGGGTCGACCTAGGGACAAGTCATGAAGGGGACCAAAATGAGTCATGAGCTAAAATGGTTCAAGGATCAAAACCAATTTGAGGATCAAATTAGAGCTAAGACTCAAAAAATTTAATCATCTAAGGGATCCTACCAAACATAAATTTTAAAGGGATGAGACCTTAAAAGAAAAATTAGAATCTAAGGCTCGAAAAATGATTGAAAACAAACTAAAAGACCCAAGGCAATTTAGTGTGATAACAATAAGGTTGAAAATTGTGTATGGAGTTAGAAGGGAGTTTTCTCCATTCTAATTGATTGTATTAGGAGTTATAAGATGTATTTTTTTGCTTTTTTTTAATATATATAAAGGCATCATAAGGGTTCTTGCACTAATTGTTTTTTGGAGTTATAAGGCGTTTTCGTTTTTTGCAAAATTGTAATTGTTGTTATAAGGCTTTTTTGGAAGTTATAAGGGGTCCAACATACTTGATAAAACTACTTTTTGTATCAAGTCCAAGACCTGTTAAAAACTGAATAAGGGGGTATTAGGATATTTATGTGTGTGTCTTAGTCATTATTGGTGTTTTATCATAATGGTGGTTTCATTTCATTATCTTGCATTTTTTTGGCACTCATATGCAATGACGACAATAAAAAAAATCCACTCATGAAAAGAAGGCCACAAATAAAAAATACACAAGCACTCTAATCATTGAAGGACAATTCCAATTAGATTTTTTCTTGATGTTTTATCAGCTTCCCTAATTCTATAATACAATAGTTATTTTGCATTTGTAATAAGTCTTTTGAATTTTTGTTGAAGTAAGATTTTGAAGTTGTAAGCAAGCATTTTTTACTCATGTTTTTGTACAACCCGAATGAAATGGAATAAGGGGGTTCTCAAAGAGGTCACCTTCATAGTTTTTAAGGTGTTCTAAAAGAAGTATTCACACTTTTTAATTCTTACAACTCTTGCATATCCAACACACTTCATAATGGCTAGGATTGAAGAAATATTTACTCTACTACACACATGAATCAACTCAACTTTGGAATCTATGATTTCAATGAACAAAATCACTCTCAATAAAATGCTCACCTACTTACAAGTCATGCATAGAAAGGTTGATATATTCAAATTTAAAAAAAAATTGTTATCGGATGAATTGAGTCTCCTTCAACATCAACAATATGCTCTCATATTTCTTCAACATAATCCATTATTTGGATTACCTATGGACAATGAACAAGAGAACATTAAGCATGTTCAAACTATGAATCAAATCAAGGAATTTGATGTAAATAATGAATATGAATTACATGGTGACACTCAAATAAGAGATGAAGACACTAAGGTGAATAATGAACTTAAGCAACATGAAGATGAGTTGGATAGTCACTGAAAATACAGAGAATGACATCATGATCGATACAACTAAGGATAAGCTTAAGTATGATGTAGCTAAAATTGTTAGACCTTGGGAAGAATTGAAACTAAAAAGGAATTGATATGGCTTAGGATATGAAAAGAATGTTGAAAACCTTTTTCATATTCCGGATTATTGCAAACCAATTACATTTGTGAGCAGTGGTTTTTTGGATGATGTTAAGGAACAGGTACATGATGTTGTTGCAATTAGAGATAATCATGATGGTAATGATGATGAAAATGTTGATGCAGTTAAGGATGATCAAGATGTTCATTTAGTTTCTAAGGATGTTGATGTTTCTATAGGTATTGCATATTTGTATGATATTAATGATCAATTGGATGAAGAGCCCATGACATGCCAACATTGTCACCGGTTTGGCCATGATGAGTCAAACTATTTTGATCTTCACTCATGAAGTCTTTGTGGGAAGAAAAATCACCTCTCTGAAAGGTGTCATAAGAGAAAGAAAATTTAGCAAAAACATATTCGTTTTCAATGGTTAGGGAATTGGTGTTGGAGTTTAGAAGCCAAGCTATTGGAGTAGTCTTGTCGACGGGTTCATACACAGTTTCAACCATGTTTATGAGGAAAAATTTCTACAGTGGATGGTTATGATTATTTTTTATTTAATGATTTGAGGGAAAGATTAGGGCCCACTTGAGTTTTTTCTTTTAAGTTGAAGATCGAGTCTTTTGAATCTGCTCAAATTCATTTTGAGTACCCCTTTTCACTTTTAGGGGGGGTATATTTGATGATACAGACTTCTCACTTTTTAGTTGACAAGGGAGAACTTAGTGATGATATGTCAAAATTCAAGTTTCAAAGTCTACCTTGATGGTTTTCAATTAATTTAGGACGATGTTTTTGAGGATGATGATGATTGATTCATGATAAAGAGTACAAAATCGATGGTTTTCACATCGATCATTTATGGGATTGATTTTCAAAATGGACGATGGATTCATGATTGTGGATGCATTTATTCAGGATGATTATATTTTATACTTTATTATTGATTTAATGACTTGGATTTGGATTGGTCAGTTTGACCTTTAGAGGAATTTCATCAAGACATTTCGGCACTTGGCAGTTTTGACAGATTCAAGATTTTGATGGATTTCAATCACCTTGTGACTTTGATGGTGGTTCGACAATTCGACACTTTGATCGACAATTCAGATTTTTGATAGTACTAGAGATTCACCTGGTTTACTACCCACATGATTTTTATGGACGCAAGATTTTATGGATGCAGGGTTTGTATGCCTTTCAATACTTTTTTCTGTTAGCAGGATTATTGATAGAATTTTTGTTTGTCGATTTCTAAGAGAAGTTTGTGAAGTTCTTTGTTCACTTGATATTCTTGAAACTTTACAAGGATGATCTTTGGATATAATAGAGGACACTTGTTTCTTCTACATTTGTGCTTGGCACATTCAAGATTATCAGGCATATTCAGGATTTGGGATGTGTTTGACATGTAGCCAATTCACTTATCATTAGGGTTTGCTCTCATCGGTTTTGGGTGCACTTCAATGAACACCTACAAGTTGTGTATCTCATTTGTTACCCAATGATTTTTATAGATTTGGTTTCGACATCCACTTTTGGTGGTTTTTCAGGCAAATATTCATTGATACTCATGAGATTTTAGACCATGTGTTATAAGTTGAATACTTATCAGTTTTTGCACTAGTCTTTGTTGTTGAGATGATACATTTGTATGGACTTAAGATTAAGAGGGGGTTTGTTAGAAATAATCATAAGTCCTAAATAGACCTTAACCATTTAGTTATAATATGATTGTGAGGTCAGTATATTGAGATGTATTATAAATGTACCAATGATGTACATATGAATTGATTCGTCTTAGTGCATTTTCATCCATTCTTGATTTTCTTGGTTATTTTCTTGCTCTATATTTTTATCATCAACACGGGAAGACAAGTAAAATACTGACACGTGGTTGACGACTACATGTGGAATCTGCAGTCGTCTTTGAAAATAGTCGAGAGTAATATCATATCAACCAAATACTAGGACTTATTATGGACCGTATGTTAGGCATCAGGAGGGGATCTTGAGCGTTCGTTGGAGATTAGGTGGTCGGGAAGAATTATCCACAGAAGAAAACACAAAGGGAAGAACCTAACATCCTTGTGGGTTTTAGGCTGCGGGGAGAATATGTGTAGTGGGATAGGTCGGATTTCTGATGGATGAAGGAAACAAGTGGTAGTCCGACAATGTTGTAGACTGTAGTTCGCAAAAGTATTTGTAAATTCATCAAATTGCTAACTGAATGGAAAATATTGAATGTGAACCTCGGACAATGTTGTGGGGTAGGGGTTGTGGGAGAAACCATTTAACGGGACAATAGGACATCCCATAAGAGATTTCCCATGAAGGGAATTCTCGATAGTCCTGTGGGATTTGCAAGCCCACGGGTCTATGCTCAAGGGTTAAAAACAAATCCAGGCCAGTTGGACATGGGGAGTGGTCCACATGGATAGGGTGATTTCATCTGTGAAAAATTACTTATAACCTTTGGAAGGCCATATATTTCTAACCAGATCTCAAATTTGAGTGTGGTTATAGTCATTTTAAATCTCTTGGGGAACATAATCGATCTATAAGATTAAAATTAGATTTGGACTTATAGTTGAGAAAGGGAATTTGATACACCCCATTGGCCTAAGGAGGGGTTATGGGTCAAATGTGTTAAAAAATGGTATCATAGCAATGTTCAAACACTAGGCCTTAATGGGATAGGATTCAACCACAAATATTTATTTGTAAAGGAAAATATGAACTTATTGAAATATGATGCATTAGAAAATCACACACTAACTACACATATTGTTAAAATAAAAGATTGGAGACTTCATTTCTTTTCATTATCATAATTTCCTTTAGAACACAAAATTTATGTCTTTTGTCCTGTCTTGGAATTAGAATGATTTTTTGTAGAAATTTAATTATGTTGATGTGTACTAATAGAAAAGTATGAGTGTGAATGGAAAAAAGAACATAATCCTAATGTTTATGATTGTTAAATACTAATTAAATCCTTAATAATGCCAAGAAAAATGTATGTATCTTAAGTTATGATTAGCTAATAGTGACCTCCAGTTGTCTACCAATCAACCATTAAGTCGACCACCTTCCAACCTTTGACTTGACTTAACTTTTCAGTCAATGAATCACCCAGTAAATCATCCTTGACTAGCTAGTTGGTTGATTGAGTTTCCATCGCAAAGAATATAACAATCCAACATATAATCCACACATAAGTAGCACAACTAACCCACATATAAAAGAGACACACATAAACAATGTACCTAACATGCAAAGACAAATAACACACATTATATCACTAACATGATTGTTTCTTAACATAGGTTTAATGACACTAATCATTATGAACTTGAACACATAATGGTGATAACTAAATAATAATGGTCATAAAAAAAAACCTTTTATATAAAAAAAAGTATATCTTCAATCACATAGAATCCTTAAAGTTTCATTAAAATGACATCTTATATAATGTTGAATTTTTCCCATTATCACCAAAATGATATTGGCACCCAAAAACATCACATAAAAGGGAATTGGTGACATACCTTTAACTCCCATCACTAAAAGTGTCATGGAGAATAGTTTTGGAAATGAACCTTAATGGATTGTCACTAAAGGAATTTATAACAACGATGATCTTTAAAGGATCATTGCCATAACCACATTCACTGACAACCTATTAAGGCATATTCATAACCATGACCATCATTAAAGTCTTGAATAAGTGATAATTGTTTCCTTTCATGTATAAGGTTTCATCCCTCTCCCATAAATATGGGCTACCAAACATCAATTCACATGCATCAGGAGGTGTTACATCCCATTTTACTTCATCAACATAATCAGCATTAATGGAAATTTTGATTTTACATTTTCAAGTGATTAGTAATTGTAGATTTGTCTAATATCACCCCAATAAACATGGTTGTATTAAATCATGAGTCTCTAGAATAAGTTCATCAACTAAGTTTTTAGAGATCACATTACATTGAGAACCACTCTCAAACAAAGAATTTACTTTTTATTTCTTCACCTGAACTTTGATTTAGAATAGTGTGTTTTTTTCTCCACTTATCCTTGGTTGTTGTAGTGTGGTGCAAGCTATGGTTTCATCCACATCAGTTGTGCTTCCTACCTTAATTTATTTCATCTTGGTATATATCATTTTTCCTTTATGGGATTTGTACCATTTTGGATGAAACTCCAAATGAAGCTTCCAATTCTTATCATCTATGTGCCCATCTACATCATATTTTTTGCAATGCTCTATGGGATGTTTCCCTCTATGGGTTGTGGCTACAATATTATTTTCTTTGTTTTTGTTGTTCTCTTTTTGTCTCTTTTGTTAGTGTCCCTTATAGGAGTGTATCTCATTGTAAAGAGATATCTTAGTCACCTAATTTGTGCTTTTCAACTTAGTAGCTACAATTTCCTTCAAACCTTGCTAAATAGGCATCCAAGGTATTTCATTACTACCCTAGATTGCTCCAAATATATACCCAACATGTTGGATTGATTTCAAAATTTAGATATGTATTCTTGAACCCTTTGTCTTGGTTCTTGTTGAAGGTATTTCCATTTCATGAGTTATTCCTCTTCATATAGTATGGGATTCTTCATATAGTATGGGATAGAACTATGATTTTAATAATTCCTTGAAATTGTTCCATTTTGTAACCATGGGATTCTTTCCTAGCCTTAAGGCATATACATAGATCTCCCACCATAATATAACATGTCCAAACATTTTCAATCAAGAAAAATAAATCCTTTGGGTTTCTTTTATTTGATAAAGGCCTAAATAGAGCTCTCATTTTTTCAATTGCCAATTGAGTTTCTCGGCATCAAGTTAACCATCATATGGTTAAATTTCAAGTTATGTTTCAACCTTGAATGGAGTGTGAAAATAAAAAGGATGAGAAACAATTTTAACTAAATCATCAAGTTATTAATCGTTGGGATGTTCCATACTTTATATTTTGTATTCAATCATTACTTCATATCTTCGTTTTCTCTTCAATGCTAATAGTTTTGTTACCATCTCGGATAGCACACAAATGCTTTACTCCAATTGAGTAAGCATGACTTTAGGGTAATATTTGGGTTATTCCTCATTAGAATTTGTTATCATTTTTTACTATATTCTTCTTCTAAGACTTTGCAACAATTTCTCTCCACTCTTATAATACCCACTGCGGGTGTTTACCATATAGATTCTTCACCAAATGTGTTTAAATTTAGGATCCGAGAACAACCTGATAATTAGTCACTTCAATTATAGCTGAGTTGATTCATGAGTTCATACCTTAATTAATTTTGTTGAAAATAAAATGCTCATCTCTAACTGTTATTTTGTTTTGCACTAATTATGATTTTGAAATACTTATAGATTGTAATTTAAATGAATAAAGTAGTGTTAAAGAAATCAATCACACATATAATAGTAACACCAAGATTTTTACTCAAGAAACCCATCTTGGGAAAACTAACAAGAAATAGCCTTTGTTTGGCTCTTTTTATGCTCAAGTATTATTACAAATGGGAGCTATACACTCTTTAGA
>ML809583.1:44104-65826 GCA_009831015.1 Picea engelmannii | reverse complement strand
ATCAAATCAAGATGAGGGAGGAGGACATCTCAAAAACATCCTTTAGGTGTCACTACGGCCATTACGAGTTTTTGGTGATGCCCTTTGGGTTAACCAATGCCCCAGCCACATTTCAGTCTTGCATGAACCATGTGTTCAACAAATAGCTGAGGAAACACTTGTTGGTATTCTTTTATGACTTGCTCATTTACAGCAAGACCTAGGAGGAACACCTTCGACATGTGGACCAAATCCTATCAATCATGGAATAATAGTCACTATACGCCAAGGAATCCAAGTGTGAGTTTGGAATGATAGAAGTGCTTTACTTGGGACACATCATAGGGGAAAAAGGGGTACAGGTACACCAGGAGAAAATAACAACCATTAGGGAATGGCCTACTCCGAAAACACTCACAAAACTAAGGGGATTCCTGGGCCTATGTACATACTATAGGAAATTTTTCAAAGGGTTTTCTCAATTGTGCACACCCTTGAATGACCTGACCAAAAAGGGGTCCTTCAAATGGAATGATGAGGCCCAAGTCACGATGGAGAAAATGAAAGAGGTCATGAGCACCTGCCCAGTTCTAGCTCTTCCTGATTTCGTCACACCCTTCACTTTGGAGTGTGATGCCTTGGGGGAAGGTATAGGGGCCGTGTTGATGCAGAACAGGCACCCCCTTGCCTATGAAAGTCGGAAACACAGGGGTCCTCAACTACTTTACAACATTTATGACAAGGAAATGTTGGCTATCATGCATGCACTAGCCAAATTCAGGCAATATTTGGTAGGTGCAAGGTTTTTGGTCAAATCAGACCATAACAGTCTTAAATATCTATTGGAGAAGAAGGATTTGAATAAAAGACAACAAAAATGGGTAAGAAAAATACAAGCCTACGAATTTGAAATTGAATTCATCAAAGGGAAGAACAACGCAGTGGCCGATGCATTATCCAGAAGGCCATCCATTTTTTCCATGTTCGATATGTCAGTCGACTGGAAGGAACACTTGATAGTGGAATATGCAAAGGATCAATTCACTTGTCAAATGTTGGACGGGAAAATACAGGATGACAACTTCAGGGTCATAAATGACCTCATCTATTACAAAGGACAGATCTTTTTAGTTCCTAGATCAGCTCTCAAAGCTAAGATCCTGTATGCATGTCATAACTCACCAGTAGCAGGGCATCATGGCATCAGTAAGACATACAGACAGGTGAGAGAGGTTTGCATGGAAAGGCCTCAAGGAAGATGTGATGAAGCATGTCAAAGAATGCACTACATGCTAAGAAAACAAGGATGAGCACACACACCCTGCAGGACTGTTGCAACCCCTACCTATTCCAGAGCACAAGTGGGAAAGTATATCCATGGATTTCATCACCAGATTGCCCAAAGCACAGGGGAAATATTTCATTTTCATGATGGTAGAAAGGTTGACGAAGTTTGCACACTTTTTTCCCATAGCCACAGACTTCAGTGCAGCACAGGTGGCCAAATTATTTTTCAGAGAGGTTTTCAGACTACATGGCCTACCCAAAACCATCATCAGTGACATGGACAACAGATTCATGAGTACGTTTTGGCAGGAGTTGTCCAGATTAGTGGGTACGACATTGACTCCTAGTACTAGCTATCACCCTCAGACGGATGGTCAGACTGAGATAGTCAACAAATGGGTGGAAGTTTACCTCAGAAACTACGTAGCAGGACAACAAAAAGCATGGGTCAGATGGTTACATTTGGGATAATATTGCTACAACACCACCCAACATATGTCCATTGGCATGACACCCTTCAGAGCTTTATATAGCTATGATCCTTTATCATTTGTGGAGATTTCATTTGGTGATAGTAGGGCTTCGATGGTACAGGATTGGATACAACAGAGCCAAGATATTCTCAGGGAATTGAAGGATCATTTACAGAGGGCACAAAACCAACAAAAGGTCCAAGAAGACAAGCACAGAGTTGATCATACCTTTGAGGTTGGCGATTTAGTCTATTTGAGTTTGCAAACATACAGGCAGGCCTCCATTAAGAGAAGCGGAACGGAGAAACTACAACCACGTTTCTTTGGACCTTACAGAGTCAGCAAGAGGATAGGGGTAGTAGCTTATGAGCTGGAGCTTCCACAGGGTAGAAAAATTCACAACGTCTTCCATGTCTCGTGCCTTAAAAAATCCCTCTGTCAACACGTCAGGCCTATTGAGGCATTGCCTCCCATGGATGATGAGGGACAACTTGTTTTGATTCCAGAGCAGGTGTTAGAAGTCAGAGAGAAGAGGCTCTGAAACCGAAGCATCAAGGAGTATCTGATCAGGTGGAAGGATTTACCCATTGAGGATGCCACTTGGGAGCAGGAGCATGTGGTTAGAGAAGCAGGTTTGGAATTGCTTGAGGATAAGAAATTTCAAGCAGGGGAGACTGTAATTCCCCCCACCTCTTAGAGAGGTGATGAGGAGACTCAGTGGTCTGGGCACCCCCACTAGGTCATAGTCTCACACTGAGGGGGGAAAAGTCAAGAAGTTAAAAGTTATATTTTTAAGTTGACTTAAGAAAGGAAAAGGATAAAGGAGTAAAAGATAACTCAACAAAAGAATAGAAGATTAACCCTGGGAGTTAACCTAACTCAACAAAGACTTAGAAGGAAAAGTATAAGTAAGAGGCTGGGGTGCACCTATTATTCATTCTGGTTTTGGATTAGCATTTTCCATTGCTCTTGAGCATTCACTTTGGGGGTTTTGCTGTACAAACCCTTGGGAGCAACTCAGTGGTGAAATATCCACTCACCTTGTTCCACAACTTGGTCTCGGGGATGAAAGACTCCTCCACACCATTCTAGTCTCAGGGCCAACTTATCGAGGGAGGTTCGATCCAGCTTATCTTGAGGGCCTGGGGCCATTCCGACAGTTGGGTTTTGTTTGTAGGGGCAGGACCATCAGTTTGAGGGATTTTCTGGAGGGTTATCATCATTCTACATTTGTCTGTGGATTGGGATGTCGTGGAGCCATAGGGGACGTCCTGTGATTCAGTAAAACCTAGATCTAGGGAGATCTGCTTGAGATCTGAGCCCGAAACTTCTCCCACAGGATTCTCATAGCCCGATATATATTCTTGGAGAGTTTCAGAGCATTTGGATGCCTCCTTCATCAGGGACGAACCAGCTAGGGTTTCAGTCATCCAGTTGGGCACACCATTCAATGGAGAATTCAGATCTACGGGGTTTGAGAGTGGATTTGGGAATTTGGACATCTGGGTTTTCCTTACAGTTGCTCGATCTATCATTTGGCATATTTCACGGGATGATTGGACACTTTTGGTAGCAGGGCAGAATTATTCAGGGCTTCAGCATTCTAGAAGGACGTGGCACTTTCCATCTTGGAGGTTGAGCATTAGTACGGCTCAGATCTGCTTGATTTAGTCTTCATTGTATATCCAGCCTTTGGAGGCTTATTTTGTATTGTCGGGAGAATTTTGTAGCAGCTCATATCTATTGCTTGTACGGTCCTCTGAGGTTTATGCTAGATCGGCCATCTATTGTACTGATCTTACATTGCTCATAATAAAAATGTCAGATCTTTGCTTGTGCTTCTACATCTTGAATATATTGTGATCTCCATGTGTTGATGAATCTTGTATGCACTTAATAACTCAATAAATTAGTAGTAGTTAGTGATTCCAAGAAATAAATTGGCTTGGGATCATTACATGTAGCCATCCCTTCCTTGATCTAGACTTTACCAATAATGTAGCTCCATCAATAATATGTTCTTGATAAAACTAATTTCATGAAAATATGCAACAACTTGATTCCCTCTACTTACTCCTTCACCTAGCAAACTCTCCTCACAATTATTCCCATTGTAATTCCAAACTAGTATCTAGTTATAAGTATCCATTTGGTTTTCCTACTATACTAGTGCCCATATTCTAAACTATGTTAGATGTAATCGTCCAACCAAATATTTTATTTAGGATAGAGTAAGAAGGTTCCCCTTTATCCTCCTAGGTTTAAGACAATCTTTGTTGACCTTCTATCTACTTGGGAAACAAATATACAATCCTGTCATATGTTTGTTGGAATTTGATGCCAAGTTAAGTGGCCACTTATTTATCAATAATATGATAAATCAAAATATAGGGTAGGGTATATACCTCTACTTTTTCACCATCATCCATTTGGGATTGAACATAAGTATTTCCGCGATCAAGGATAAACTTCATAAATCCTCCATACAATCCAATCATTTACTTGTAGATCAAGATAGCCTTCATAGTAGCCACCATCATACTACTATATCATTGCATAAAACATTGCTTAGTATGTGAGATGTTGTCAACAACTTTGTGAACCCTTTAGGGTTAATAACAACTACACATAAACCCTTTGTGCTCCAAGATGTCCACATTATGATCCCATGGGGCATTCCAATAAATCATGGCAAATGAAAATAGAATGTATCTATACATGAATTGGTACCCCATGTTTTGAGCCTAGAGATATGCATCAATAAACTTCATTGGATCAAACATTGTCATACTTCAAATATTGGTACAAGTTTTCTTCATATGCCTTCACTTGTTATTTGTTAAGAAATTGAAACCTCATAGCAACATTTCACCCTTCAATTGATAGGCCTATCACCGCGTGAATATTTTCCACCGTGATTGGATGAGGATTATAAACAATCTTGATGTGTTTATATGATACAAATATTTACACATATTTTAATGGTTGTATCTTCCCAAATGAAAGAACCTTCAATAAATTTATAAGAGTGGATTCCATAAGTCCTCAAAATTCCTCCTTTAGGACATATATCTTTCCATTTTTAAGGATTCCTTGCTTTTTGTATACTAGAGATTGCATATCCGGAAACAAATATAAGTCCATGAAGTTGTGGTGTATCAACTTTGTCTACTCAACATTTCCTTTCAAACTTGTAGGATTTAAAACCAAGGGTCAATAACCTTATATATTATTAATTCCTTCTTCTTTGACTCTTAGGCACTTGAGTTTAATGGTTTCTTGTTGTTCTCTGTTGGGGTTGGTTTATTGCTACAAATAATGATTTCCACCATTGTTATTGTTAGTTGTAGGGGAAAATTCTTTCAATACATTTCTAAAATGTGTTCCTGTATTTGTTGCAATCATTAATATTGTGCAAGATTATTGTAGGTGTTTATGTTCACCATCCTTGTTCTATGAATCTATATACCTTTGTTAATACACATTGTTATAGCAAGATTTGCCTCACCCTATGCAGTCTTGCATAGAAGTCCCTTTTCCATTCCCCCATGCAGACTTATCATCCCTGTTTCTAAAATATGGAGCTAAAAATACAAATTTTTCCACATGTACGCACCATGCCTACTATACAGCATGTGTATATGCAGGCTGCTCCACTACAACCCACGTACATCGGGATTTGTGCCAAAAAATGAAAATTAATGTCGGGTTTCCATGTCATGACAGGAGATCTATGATCCGTGGCCTTCCATATACTTCAAACATTCTGACTCGACCCTTTAGTTCCATTTGAAGGATATAAATGGGCCAATTCCAAGCTATGGAAAAGAGGAGAAAGAATTCAACTTTGAGAGTTAAGTTACTCTAGAGAAATTATTTACTTCATATTGAGTTTGCATCCCTTTGTCCTCTAAGTCTTAACATAGTGTTCATCCCCCAAGCTCTTCCCTTATTGATTGAGAACCTCATTGTCTCTCTTCTATGAGCTTTCCTTTGGTGGAGGATTGAAGTGGTGGAGGCCCAGCTAGAAGGAACTTAGTTTCTCGGTTATGAACCATGTCGACACGAAAGTCTGTAATATTTTCACTTCTGCTGATCATTTATTAATAGAAATACTCCTTTCTCGTCCAATTTATATCTTGTAAATATTTGAGTTATTATCCATGGGCGTATTTGTTATGTATATTAACAGATTATGCTATCTAATGTGCTAACCTTTTATATTATCACCATATGCTTTCTTTGCTTGGTTGTTGAGAACTAGTTGCAGGTATAAAGCTTTGGGTCAAAGTGCTCAACGGTGGACTTCATCAAACATCTGGACGAGGTAGGCCTCTTTCTTATCTCGCTTGCATATTGGTTTACATAGAATGTTTTTGGGATAGAGTTGATTTCTGCAGTCATTTTCATATGTTGTGGTTTACCCTGGCCATAGAGAGTTTTTCCCTCATAACATAATTGGCAACCATACTAGGGATTGACCTTCTTTCTTAGGGTTTGGAGTAAATTTTCTCCTTACATTGCTCTTGTTCCTTTTTGTTTCTTGTCGTATCATTTCTTGACAACTTCTGTTCACTATGGGTCTTAGTTTTCAGCCTTCTCCCTTTCCTAGCCTTGCTTTTTGAAACATATACGCTCTTTTTGGCCTGACAGTCGCATACATACGTAGGCTGTCTCTCTGCAATCTGCATATATACGCCCTATTTTCCTAAACAGTCACGTACATCAACTTTCCTTGCTTGTTTTCTAGCTATGGTGGTTGTTGGGTGGGATTTGATGTTTACTGAGTCTTCTTAGGTCTCTGTAGTGCCCGTTGAGTGTCTCTGGGATGACATGAAACCTGTATAGAGTTGAATTTTTGGGCGAAGTATTTTTCATCACCTTTTCATTTTGATTGTCCTTATACATTGGGTTGGGTGTTCTTCTCCTTGGTATTCTTCTTGAGTTATCTCTTTCTATACACAGTAGAATTTATATATCAAGTTCCTTCTCAGTCCATGCATTTTCATTTTATTAAATTGAAAATACAAAAAAATAGGCATTTTGCATTGCTTGGCATTTTTGTCTTTTGAGTCCTTGTCATTAGCTTAGTGCATTTAGTGAAAGACTGCATTTTTACTTCAGAATTGTGGAGTTGAAATTGAAAATTGCATTTGTTATTAGAAGCATATCATTCATTGAAAGTTAAAGTTAGTACTTTGCATTATATTCAAATTTACTTTTCTTGCAAAGTCATAACATCATGAGTTTCACTACCATACCTTTTTGAGTAATCATGACCACTAAAACTAATTCTATAATTTAAAATTGATTAGTCACGATTTTATTTTCTAGGGTGAAAAAACTAGCTTAGGATTTAGTGCCTTGGAATAGGATTTTGTGAGTAAACTTCTCCAAGGAAATTAAATCAACATATGTGTCTGAGAAAAGAAGTGGAGAAATCCATTGTATAATTGGTAATATCAGGAGGCTCCTCTCACACCGGAGTTAATCACGAGTCACGCGAGGTTGGTTGAAGGGATATCCCCCCAATACCTTCTTAGCGTCAGAGATATTTCTGAGGATCTATTCGTATCTAGGGATCTTGCAGTGCCTTTACCTCCATGAGAGGCGGTACTTTCAAGGTTTCGGGCTTTGCTACCCTGCCCATATGGTGGACCTAACTTACAAATGCTCGCCTGTGCATCGGTTATACATTGGTTACTTAGTTTCTTGACTTAGGTGCCACATAGGTTACTTGCAGGGGTTATTCTGCAGGTACCCTAGGTCAAATAAGGGCCGGACAACACACAACCTTTATGGAGGATTACCTCTCCAGGGGGATTTGACTGACTGGTTGTTAAGCCCACGAGGGCCCTTATAACTAATTTTGATACCTCAGATATTTAGCAGGGAGTCTCAGGCCCTTCTTGGGAAAGACATACCTTATTTAGGGAGGGAGGCCACATTCAGCCACTTTACCTCGTTTATGTGCATTTTGGCCATTTTACTTTTTGTGTGCTCTTTGATTACTAGTTGGCCTTAGGAGTCTATAGTGAGTTTTCATTATCATGGATAGTGGATTTCCTTTGGCTCCCTCATTTACCGCTACCCACCCCATGATGTTCACTCATTTCATGGGGTCGAATCCTTCCGCTTTTAAAAATGGTAGGAAGAACTATGACACTCATTCCATACCTTGGGTCTCTAGTCATTTTCATGTTGATATGCCTTCAACCTCTCCATCCTCTCCCTATCCCACTTACACAAATACTAGCATTGGATTCGGGGGAAGCATGGCTCCAATGCCTACATCTTCATTCGATATGAGTCATGTCCCTCAACCAACTTTCACTGTGGGAGGTTGGAACCTCCCCTCTTATAGATCTAGTCCTAGTTATTCTCCTCCAGGAGCCAATACTCAAATGGGTGATTATTCTACTCATTACACCCAATCCATGTATCCTTTGTCTGCCATGTCAGTTCCTTTGAACACTTTCCCCATGACGGGTCCTCACGTATCCTCGAGTATTTCATATAGGGAGAATTAGTTTTACGGTTTGGGCTACCCTCTTTACGAAACCCCTTCATAAGGGGGAAACATATATCCTCACTTGAATAACTCTTATCATACCTCTGTCTCTTCACAGACTTCAGTGATGATGCCCATACACGCCTCTTCATACCAATTTGGTGAAGGATACTATCTTTCCGGACAGGGACAGGGGGTAAACCAGGACCCTTCCTGGCCTGCAATGTGTCAAATCCAATATTTCCCTGGACCTTGGTATCAAATGCCACAACTCTCCACTAGTCCATTCACTGTCATTCATACTGGAGCTCCCTCACCAACCTCTGTCAGTCATGTTGGAGAGGGGTCGACGACCTCTGCGAGTCATGTTGACGACCAACATCCAACCACTGCTAGTCAAGATGGGGGCATTACTTTAGTCACCATGATTCATATCAATGTCACATCTCCAACCTCTGCACATCACGTAGGAGATGACTCTCTCACCTCTACCAGTCACATTGAGATCATGTCACCAATCATTGGGAACGATGTTGGGGGCATCGAGAAGCCTAGATGCCTCAGACATAAGCCTAAATTCCTTTGCATGACTTGTGAAGGATATCACCTTACTCGTTTATGTCCAGCTACAGTTGGGATACCAAAAGGATAGTTCTCACCTGAGGGCCCTTTGGGTTCTGAAATGTCTGTGGTTTCCCCACACCTTGTTTCTCCTTTGATGGACACGACAGTAATTCCACTCCAATCCTCTCTGGACCATACCCCTATTGTCAAGGGTGATGTGTCCCCTATCCATGTTATCTTGCATCCTCTTCAAACTAGAGTTGAAGAAGTGGCCATATCAGTGCAATATCTGGTCAATCCAACCCTCCATTTGGAGGGTGATGCATCCTTCAACCATGTTGTCATCATTCTTGATAATGCTCCTTCTGAATACGAGAGAGTTTTTCTCTCCCCGAGTGTTCTCCCTCCACATTATGAAGAGGTTCCCTTTGATTGGGATGGACTTGTGGGGTATCCAATGCCCACACCTATGTCTTTTCCAGTAAGAAACAATATCAAATATATAACAGAGACTATAACATTCACTAGCACTTTATCCTCTTCGACTTGGAGAGTTTTGGGTTTTCCCAAGCTTATCTTGGTTATTAGTAAGATGTTGAAATTCCATAGAAGTCCAGCATGGGAGCCTTGGCCTCCCCCATGACTTGTCGCCTAGAATCTCCCAAGCAAGTCTGAGTTAAGCTATTTTCCGACTCGTCTAAAAAAAAAAAATATTGTCGAGTGATTTGTGCCTTTCACACTCGTTAAAATAGACTTGAAAGGTCGTGAGTCTTAGTTAAGCTCTTTTCCGACTCATTTTCAAAAAGAGAAAAGATTGCTAAGTGAACTTGTCTCTTTCACACTCGTAAATTGGAATTGAAAGGACGTTTATTTGGCACAAGTTTATCCCTTTTTCACACCAAGTAGACTAAAAGTCATAAAAAGGGACTTTTTTGGCGTTAAGTTGTGATTGCATCTCATTCCCTTGCTTGCAATATTGATCCTTTAGCTAGTTCTCTCTTTGTGTTATAAACCATTTGCCTCAGCATTTTTTGCATCCTCAACCAAGCTGAGCCTTGTTTATATCCTTTGCAATTTGACACCCTATACCCAGGAGGGAACATTCCCCTGAGTGTCCATCTCCCGCATGCATATCCTTGCATTGAGCATAGGTATGTTCCACTGCTGGAACTAGTTTTTCTTACTTGTGACACCCATTTACTCCTCTGTATCATAGCATTCATTTGTCTACAAAAAAACAAAAAAATATGGGTAGGAAGGGAGTATTATCTTATATTGGCAGCAATCGTGTCGCCTTTGAATAGAGCACAAATTTATTGAGTCCATTCATCATCATAATTTTGGGATTAGCATGGCATTAGGAAGCTGAGCTCGTTACAGAGTCTTCTCTATCGACCGGTTACTCTTCCAGACCCTATAGAGAATTTCATTGATGCCTCCTGCATCTCATGGTTTCATCATTGGGTCTATGTTGTCGGAGTCCTCCATATGTCTCATGCTCTCATTCAAAGGAATTCTATCAACCTGTGTCAGCCACTCCTCAGAACTCTTGACTTTGCATGTCATCCATACCCTTAGTTTGTCTCAGAATCACATGATACTGTAGTCCTATCGTGCACCCTGACCCTACTTTCATCATTGGTAGGTAACCTTGAACCCAACAGTCGACACTTCATCATTGGTCGTTGACTGGGTGGTTTCCCTTGTGTTCGATGGCAAGACATTTATTCACACATTGGGATTCGTGCAATGTCTTGGATGCCATTAGCCTTATTGGTGGTTTTCTCGCCTTTTTCAGTAGTTTTCATCATTGGCTTCTATTCAGAGGGTCTTTTTTGTGTACCGCTTGCACTTGGCACACGCGAAATATGCACAGGGTCGTTGGTTCATGAACATGTTCTTCATCCAATTTCCACCAAATCATGAAGCTCTTTCTTTGTACCTCGTTCTGACTGATGAGAGATGCCTTAATGCTCTCCTTTCAGTGGGTCTCCTTCCATCGACTTCAACTCGTCTATTCTGGAAACAAGACCTAGAGTCTTATGAGTACCTTGAGGCTTGCAGTCATTAGTGGCAGGATCTCTCACCATCGACAGTTGGGAATACATCAATGTCTCCTGATCGATGGATTCTTCAGGTGTTCAACACCAACTCCTTTATTCACACTTGTAAGAATGTACTTGGTGCCTTGATACCTACTTTCATTACCAGTAGGTTGTCTCACATTTGTTAATGGTATACCTCAATGACCGATAATCAAACGATGTCTCATTGTTTTCGACCTCAACTCCTTTATTCACATGATGTAGACTTGCACCCTTGGTGGATTGTGTAGAAGAGTTGAAGACATCACTACGTGGTCGCATCTTTCCTGATTTGTTGCTTCCTTTTCATTAGACTAGTACCTATATGACTTCAGTGATCATGGGAGATCAAATTGTACTCCATTGCATACATATATCTTCAGATTGGTTTTGAGACTGGTTCTATTGGGCCTTGTTCGTGACTATGAAAACTATCGGCATGTATCCGCATTTGTATTTTCCTATTCATGGCCACAAACACTTCTTTGGTATATTTTCACATGGATCTGCAGTGTAATTCTATTGGAAGCCATGTATGAAAATTCAGTGCAGAATGTAATGAGAAACAAGTTCGTCTAGCTGGTTACCCATCACTCCACTTCTGGGTTGTTTATAATGTATTTCGGCCATCGCAGATACTCCTATGACCTCACACATTAGGGGGCATCTATTATAGCAAGATTTGTCTCACCCTATACAGTCTTGCACATAGGGCCTTTTTCCATTCCCCCATACAGACTTATCATCTCTGTTTGTAAAATCCAGAGATAAAATACAAATTTTTCCACATGTACGCACCTTGCCTACTATACAACATGTGTATATGCAGGTTTCTCCACTACAACCCACGTACATTGAGATTTGTGCCAAAAAATGAAAATTAATGTTGGGTTTCCATGTCAAAACAAGAGATCTTTGATCCTTGGCCTTCCATATACTAGAAACGTTGCAACTCGACCCTTCAGTTCCATTTGAAGGCTATAAATGGGCCAATTCTGAGCTATGGAAAAGAGGAGAAATAATTCAACTTTAAGAGAAAAGTTACTCTGGAGAAATTATTTACTTCATATTGAGTCTGCATCCCTTTGTCCTTTAAGTCTGAACACAGTGTTCAACCCCCAAGCTCTTCCCTTATTGATTGAGAACCTCATTGTCTCTCTTCTATGAGCTTGCCTTTGGTGGAGGATTGAAGTGGTGGAGGCCCAGCTAGAAGGAACTTAGTTTCTTGGTTCTGAACTGTGTCGACACAGAAGTATGTAATATTTTCACTTCTACTGGTCATTTATTAATAGAAATACTCCTTTCCCGTTCAATTTATATCTTGCAAATATTTGAGTTATTATCCATGGGCATATTTGTTATGTATATTAACGGATTATGCTATCTAATGTGCTAACCTTTTATATTATCACCATATGCTTGCTTTGCTTGGTTGTTGAGAACTAGTTGCAGGTATAAAGATTTGGGTCAAATTGCTCAACGGTGGGCTTCATCGAACATCTGAACGAGGTAGGCCTCTTTCATATCTCTCTTGCATATTGGTTTATATAGCATGTTTTTGGGATAGAGTTGATTTCTGTAGTTGTTTCCGTCTGTTGTGATTTATCCTAGCCATAGAGAGTTTTTCCCTCATAAAACACATGCAAAAGAAATAAAAATAAGTGGTTATGCCCTGAACATTATTACAAAACCCCATTAAATGTGGGTAGGTAAGGCATGTTAACTGACTCATGTGCATGCTAACTTGAACCTATAACCATTAATTAACTAAACACTCCAAAATCAACATTAATTCTAATGACCAGGTAGTGACAAGTTGTCCCATTAATTGCATGACCCAACATGTTTCAACCATGATGTCGCCCTATCTTTATGACAAAAATTCAACCCTAATGCATCGTCTAACTTGTAATGTAGCTCAAACTAGAAAGAAACTCACCACTCAAACAATTTATCACTACTCACCACTCACCACTCACCACTCAAAAAATTCAACCCTAATGCATCATCTAACTTGTAATGTAGCTCTAAGGCTCATTCCTAAACCAAACTTGGTAGAATCAAGACTCAAACCAAACCTTACTCAATCGCAAAATACTTTTTTTTCCATGTTTCAACGCTCCCACCCTCTAGCCTATAGGTGAGAATGAGATTGTAGGTACTTTGTTAGCCCCAATCAACAAGTAGCTCATGAAGAGCCTTGATCAACAATCAAATCATGAAGAGAGAACATGTCACAAGTGGGATTTGAACTCAGGTGGGGAGGATAAAAAAAATTCCTTTCTACCACTTGAGCTAGACCCAACTAACTAGAATTTGAAGGACATGGGGGTGGGATTTGATCCACTCATTTGTGTGTGGGTCATGAGATCATTTAATATAATCCCTTAGAGTACAACCACATGTTAAAACACTACCTCAAGGTGACCCTATGGCTTCACAAAAATCTCTCGTGGGAATTGAACCTTTCCCAATGGTGAAAAATTCCTCGTTTCTCACTATTGGATCCAACCCCTTTGGGATAAAATTTGTAGGACATGGAGGTGGGCTTGATCCACTTATGTGTGAACTAGTCACAAGATCATTTTTAATATAATCTCTTTGGGTGCAACCACACATTCAAACAATGCTTCAAGGTGACCCCATGGCTCTAGGAATATCGCTCATGTAGATTGAACCTTTCCCATTGGTGAAACAATCCTCGCTCCTTAGGTCCAATGGATTCAACCCCTTTGAGCGGAATTTAACTTGTTTTTATTGTAGTGCAAAGATGATGTATTTTAGACTTATGTCTTCTCCCCTAACCACAAGGGTGTTTTATGTCCTTGAACAAAAAGAAATGAACTCTAACTCAAAAAATAATGATTGTAAATGGAGCTAAAGGAAACTAACCTAGACTTTTAAAATGGACTCAAGAAACCCTATTTAAACATGACTTATAAATAAAAAATAGTATGTACTCACTCCTCTTTCTAGGAGTGGAACATTTTTCAATTTTAAGAAGAGGTGAACGGTTTCGAGTGGGCATTATATACCCACCCCTTAACATCTTACCATATAATTGAGCCAACTTTACATGTTAAGGTCCTAACCCGCACATAGGTAGATCAATGTATTTGGATGTAATAAAGGTCAATATTAATAAGGCCCTTCAATAAAATAGAATAAGCCGGATGTAAGAAGACCTAATAGAAGCTTCTGCTTCTAGAAGGATCTTCCTCTAGATGCTTCTCTTAATAGATATATTTAGTATAAATAAGGGTCGAGGGTATGAAAACCCTATCTTGGAGATTATTGTAACAGAGCATTGCTCGACTGGATGTTTCCCCCTCAAAGAGGCCTGTGAACATTGCTTTCTGAATCAAAGTTCTATTTTAGTTGTTGTTCTAATATTATTTTTGTGTTATTGTGGAGATTATGCTGGTTATATTACTATTATTCTGCCATTTCTAGCATTTTATTTTTGTTCTGCGTATTTATTATATCCGATATCTTGCAAGTGCTATCAGAGCACTTTCCTTGGCAGAAATTGTGGGTATTTTTTTTCCAGGGTAGAGATGTATTCCAACGTATTTAAGCCACAGAGATCTGTCGTTATGCGCATAAACCCGCGGTTGAGAGATTCATACACACATGAAATAGAAGTGGCTCTTAAGCGCACATCTGTTGGCCACCCTTGTAACCCCTGTTGGTACCCCTTCGAGTGGTAGCGCATCAGACAACACCTATGTATGGATCAGCCTAGATTTCCTGAAGCCCTGTTTAGATAAACCTATCGGCTGCCGGACTGCTATAGTGTCACCGAGAACAACACTCAAGAAGATACTCTCTAGTACCCGGGTAGTCAGGTAGTATGGCTAAGGGTACGGTCTATCCTCCTTAGTTAGTTCCCTGAGATATTGGGCTGAGTACTACTGTTGGACCCCGCACATATATCAGAGAGCTATAGCACAGGGCAAATCCTTGTCTGTAGAACCCTTGAATACCTAACCCTTGGGGAACATACACATAAATATAAACAAATTAAACCGGCGAGATCTATTGTCGGGCATGTGTGTTCGGGTTTCCAAGTAAATAAACATTTCTTTCTGGTTAAGAATTTGGGGATTTCAGCACTGCATCATTCTTCAGACCGAAGTATAACCCCGCAGCTGTAAAAAAAAAAAAAAAAGTCTGGAATTTTTTTCACCATTATTTGAGACCTATTCCATTAGATTAATCTCTTCTCCCTTATCACATTCATCCATATCATTTTTCTGCAAAAATTTATGATCCCGCCGGCTCCCTTTTCAGTTCACCCGTCCTCATGGCCCATACCCATAGCCAAGAACTGGAGTCTCGCTTCAACACCTTGCAATCTAGTTTCCTCGAGACCCAACAAGAAGTGCAACAACTCAGTGCTACTATTGTCTCTCGTGATACATCCATCAATACCACCATAAATGCATCTGTGCAGTCCGTAATGGAGGAAGTTAAACATGAACTGACCACCCAGCTTGAATATGTCTTTTCATCACTCTGCACCAAACTTAAGATCCCTACCGATGACCCTTTTCCTGACGCACATACAAAGACTGAAGGTGAAACTTCTTCCCATTCCCATACCTTTCATCCCCATCACTTTCAACGGGACATACACCTTCCGCGGGTGGATGTAACCAAATTTGATGGCTCGGACCCCACTGTTTGGGCCACCCAAATGGAACATTATTTCTCTCTCTACAACATTACAGATGACTTGGCCAAACTCCGGTATGGTGTTCTCCATCTAGATCAAGAACGTTGGCAATGGTGGCAATGGAGAAAAACTTCCCGTCAAGGGTATATTTCTTGGACCCAATTTGTGACTGAGCTTTATGAATTCTTTGACACTAACACCAACCATTTGGGCCGTTTGACAAAATTGAAGCAATCAGGAATAGTAGAAGACTTCATAGCTGCATTTGAGCGCCTAGCTTTTCGAACAGAGGGCATGACTGATGCTTTCTTTCGAGAGTGTTTTATCAGTGGCCTCAAGGAGGAGATTCGGGCCCATGTCCTCATGGCTCGACCTACGACTTGGGTGGAGGCTACTAAAAAAGCTAAAGAAGAACAACAAATTGTTTCCTCTCAAAATCGTAAGCCTTCCTTTATCCCTCTCCCTAAACCAGTAAACACCACTACTCCCTCTGCCCCATTAAAGATCCAAAAATTGACCAAGGTTGAAATGGTTGAACGCCAACTCAAAGGCCTCTATTATAATTGTGATGATAAATATGTCCCGGGCCACAAATGTAAGGAACAAAATATTTTTATGGCCATCTCTGAGGATATTCCGGAAGAGGATGTTGACACTCCCCTTGTGCCTGAGTCACCAGAAATCACTGACATAAACCCTCCCTCCGACCCTCCAGAAGTGGAACCGATCATTTCCCTCAATGCTCTCACCGGCTTCTCTTCCCCCCAAACCCTCAAGTTAATCGGTTACATCAAGCACCGAAAAGTCATCATTCTGGTTGATAGTGGCAGCACCCACAATTTTATTCATCGTCGCATTTCCCAAGAAACCCATTGCTACATCCATGCTATCAACAATTTCCAAATCATTATTGCCAATGGTGGTTCTATGAAATGTGGCGGGCGCTGTGAAAATGTGCGTCTCCAAATCGGTGACTACCACCTAAAATCCCATGTGTTTTCTATTGACATGGGCGGTTATGACATTGTGTTGGGTGCAGACTGGCTCATAACTTTGGGTCCCATTCTCATGGATTTTCAGAACTTAACCATGCAATTCGACCAAGGAGGCCACCAATATAAATTCCAAGGCATCGTTGTTGGTTCACCTGAGTTCATCAGTTCTCATCGCATGGAAAAACTACTCAAAAAAGGTCATTCTGGTGTCATTGCCCAACTCCATGCCATACAAGCCATAGAGACACCCCCAGTGCCCCAAGACCTCCAAGCCCTCCTTTCTAAAAATCAAACAGTATTTTCCACTCCCCAAGGACTCCCTGCTTCCCACGGTGTTCATGATCATTCCATTCCCCTTGTCCCAAGAAGCCTTCCCCCCAATATCTGTCCATATCGCCACCCCTTTGCACAAAAAAATGAAATTGAGAAAATGGTCCAGGAACTCCTTACTGTAGGCATCATCCGTCCTTGTAGTGTCCCCAAGGCCGAGCCCCGCTGTAAACCAAGTTCTGAAAGGAATTGTAATCATGTTTTATAGGTTGGTGAGCCAAGTTTTCATAAGCTGGAGGCTTATGTGTTGTTAGGCCAGGGAGGCTGAGTATTGAAGGCCAGGAGCCTATTGTTGTATATGTAATCATGCAGAACACTTAATAAAATATAAACACCACCAGGTGCAGACCAACCACGATGAATGAGTGATGGGGGACTGAGCATCCACAGAGTGGGAAAGGAATTAGGGGCTGGAAGGTGGGAAAGGGGCTAAGTGTTGAGCCTAGGGGCTAAGCCTAGGGGGGGCTTAAGCCTGGGAATAATATTTTAATATTATTCCAAAAGATATGTGCATCATATGTTTTTATCCTAAGTCATTTTGGAAGGACGCGTGATTTCCCAGGTGGTGGGAGGAACGCATGCAGTTCCATGGGTGACAAGTGTCAACCCTAGTGCATGCGAATAAAATGGCCAGGGTGAGTCGTGATAAGGTCCAATTCCCATTCCATCGGATTGTCTGAACGCGTACGGAGCTCTGAGCAGTATGACTAACCCGACTCCTATAGAGAACCTTGGGGGAGACCCTGTGACTCGAATGTCTGTGTCTGATTATGAGAAATCCCATGCGTGTAACCCCAGCCTACGAGAAGCCTGTGTTGAATTTGGGGAAGAGTCTTTGCTTGTTCGGGAAAGCTGAGCGAGCCTATGCGAGCATTCCCTGTTCCGAAGCCGTGACTGTGAAGCCATCTTGTGATTGCCGAACCAGTTTTTGGAAAGCCTGTGTCTGTTTTCCCATGGGATTGTTGAGACTACGCAGTACTGGACTGCGTGAGGCTTGTTGCCCTGTGAGTGACTCCCTCCAGGTGAGAGAGTGAACAGGGGAAGGAGAGAACTCCTGGAAGGAACCCTGTATCTGCCATAGAGTCCGGAGACTTCCAGTCCGGTCTGTTCCTGTAACCCAAGGTAAGGGAGATTGGCAGCCGAAGGACTGTCCAGGTGACAGAGAAAGTGCATTCTCCTAGGGTGGAACAGTCATGTGGGGAATGAGGGTATGTGGGCAGTGAGCGTGGGAGATTCCTGGGAGAGCATTCCGTCCTTGTGGTTGTGTGTGACTGTTTTCCCTGTAACCTCATCTTGAGCCTAGATTCCTTGCCTTGGGGTGGAGCTTAGTCCTAGCTCAGGGGTGACCCACTGCTGAGTTGATGAGCAGTGCGGTCTAAGGCTGGGAGGTTCGTGGAAGGCCTGCATTTGGTTGGTGGATTCATGTCTCTACTGTATATGTCTAACTATGTTACAAGATAAGTGTCTAACTATGTTTTATCACATTTTATCATGTCTCTACTGTATATGTTATCATGTTTTCCGTTGTGTATACGAATTAATATGGAATGTTATGGATTGTTTAATTATAGCAGTAATGATATGTTTTATTCTGAGTTAAATGTGTTTATTTGTTTAAATGCATGGGATATATGATATCTGTATGAGCTTTTTACAAATGGTGTGTACAAATGGGTATCAGAGCGCGAGTAAGCCCAGAGTTCCGAAATGGGTGTGCTACAAATTGGTATCAGAGCGATTAAACAAAGTAGCAGAAAAGGTGTGCTACAAATTGGTATCAGAGCGAAGGTTTCGACACTGAGCCTAGATGGGCCAGTGGAATGGTCTTTGGACCGAGAATGTGAAGGGAAATTGGGTCTGGAGGACCAATTTCGGACCTTGGTTTGTTCCGGAGTGTCAAGTAGTTGCTTGACCGTGCTTACGAGCTCAGGAAGTATAGCGGCAAGTGAAACTGCAGCTGGTGTGGTCTATGGCCACAGGGAGACAGGTCTCTACACCAATGGTGTTAGAACCTTAGGATCTGTTCGGGAGGGAAGGCGAGCCCTCGTGACCGTCGGATCTGGAAAAATGTGCGTAGGAATTAAAATTCCTTTTGAAATACATAGGAATGTGGAAATCGCGATATGCGAAATTCCGAATTGGTTAGGAACTGTCTGAGCCGTCAGATCTTGGTCGGAAAACCCGTCAGCCATAGGATCTATCGGGAGATGTCCGAAGGTTAAACCTCAGAGACTAGGGGCGAAATCTCTGAAATAGATCTAGACCGTCCGAAAGACAGAGGACACGTGTTGTGAGATTTCCCATTTCGGGAAATCGGGAATCGTGATATCGAGAGTCACGAAGGAGGTCGGGAATTTTCATGGTAAAATTCTTGGGAACTATATAAGCCGTCCATCAATTGGGACACATGGGCGAGATCGGGAGGCCATCGACATATCGGGGTTCGACATTTCGTGAACCCTGAGGACATATGTGTTTCGGCATTGGAAAGTCCGAAACCCCGATAGGAGGTATGACTGTGGTCATATAAGGGGAGGTCGTGTGAACCACGAGTCTAGCCTGGAGGGCTAATGGGAGTTAGAGCGCATTAGCATTTGGAAGCCCAAAACCCCGAAAGGATCGGGACTTTCCATGGTGGAAACCCCGGAGCAGTCGTGGGCCGTCCGATTTTAGATGGCCATGTGTTGAGTGATTACCTGTTTCAGAAAATCGGGGATTCGGGAGTTCCATTGACAAAGAACTCAGACTATCGTCATGATAAATCCCAACCATACTGTCAATACGTTAGCATGTGGCTAAGTCCCGATGAACATACGAGATTCCTTCGGGGAATCTCCGGGTCTTTAACGACCATCCGATGTGAGAAAGATCTAACCGTTGGATTTTTCTAGGAATGGATGTGGACACATGGAGATGTACCGCGCGTCAGAGGGTTGAAAAGAGAAGCGAGAGTGGTGGGACCCTAATTATGTCACCGAACGTGACGAGGAATCCTCCGAAACGTGCCACACACCACTTTGGTAAAGGGCGACAGTTGTGTTGTAGACTCGAAGAATAAGGTAAAATAGAATTTTGGAAGTCGGGGGTTGGAAAGGAGAGTTAAACGGGATTTCTCCAGTACCGAGACTCCGAAACCCTGAAACCCAAAGTCCCGAGGTACAAAAACCCAAAGTTCCAAAATCCCGAAGTGCCGAAAATGAAAGCTTCGAAAACACAAAAATTGCAGAGCCGAACGAGAGCTCAAAAAACCCATTGGAATCAAAATGTCTTTTGTTCTTGTTGGTATTAGTTATAAATGATGAAGATTGTTCCTGAAGGTTTAATGGCCTGATAAACTATGATTTTATTTTCACAGTGCGTGTGCAGAGTTCAACGGAGGTCAGGACTCCAGTTAACCAACGACTGAGTATGGAGTGGGGAAAGGTGCAGATTACCCCCGAAATAGAAGACAAACAGGAAGGAAAGGATGTTAACCTGGGAATCAAAGGATCGAACTCCAATGGGCATGGAAAAGAGAAGGATAAGGAAGGACACATAATGAAAATCATTGAAGGATTGCAAAGAGAGGCCCAGGCTCGCCGAGCTGATAGCCGAAAGCTCATGAGAGTCAGGGATCGGCAGGGTGCATTAAACTTAAAATTTTTGAAGAGCCTGGAAAGAATAGAGAAGAAAATCGAGAAGGGAAGAGACTCAAGTACGACGGAGAGTCGCAAAACCCATGAAAGAATAAGAAGGTCGAGGAGCAGTAGCCGACATCTTAGTCGCTCCCAAAGACATTCTGACAGGAAGACACACAGTAGTTCAAGCCCATCCCCTACCAGAAAACATCAAAAATCTGGAAAGGAGGAATTGAAAGGAGAGATGAACAAGATTAAGCCTCCAACATTCGATGGAGAACATAAGAAGGAGGAATATGCCGAGACCTGGTTTCTTGGCATGAAGAAATACTTCCAACTGCAGAATTATTCTGCCCATGCAGAAGGAAGAATTGCAATGTACCAACTGAAAGGAAAAGCATCCATGGGGTGGGATCAGTTTGTACAGGTGTAGCACATCAGAGAGAAAGAGGTCACGTGGAAGGAGTTTAAGAGGTATTTTGAGAAGAAATACCTGACTAAAAGATACTATGACAGAAAGATGAAGGATTTCTTTGAACTCAAGTTGGGAAGTATGACCATTGATGAGTATGAACGAAATTTTCTGGAACTACTGAAGTATGTTCCATTCATCAAGGACGAGGCTGTTAAAATTCATAGGTATCTGAGTGGACGTCCACCTTCCATGAGTGACGAGATTCAATATGACGATCCTAAGACCATGGAAGAGACCATCAGAAAAGGGAAATGCTTGTATGAACAACAAGGAGAAAGGCCTATCCTTTGGAAGGTCTGGGATGATCGGAGGAAATTTAAGAAGGAACAGAGGCAGAAGGGAAGCAAGCCTTCCTTTTTTAGAAACAGTCCTTGGGGACAGTCATATTTTAAAGAGCCTAGGAA
This sequence comes from Picea engelmannii, assembly GCA_009831015.1. NCBI lineage: Eukaryota > Viridiplantae > Streptophyta > Pinopsida > Pinales > Pinaceae > Picea > Picea engelmannii. The sequence goes on along the minus strand of ML809583.1, from coordinate 44,429 downwards.
GGTTGAAGGGAGTGAGCATATGCCAAGGCCTCCACCTATAGAGTGTTGGGGCTGTAAAGGAAATCGTAGGTACAGAGACTGCCCCCACAGAAAAGACAAAGCAAGAACTGTCCATACTGTTCAGTAAGATGAAACAGTGGAGGATATGGGAAGTAGAATGTCGAGGATCTACACAGCCCTGTACAATAAGCAAGCAGAATTTCAATCGCACATGATTGAAGTGGAAGGTACGATCAACAATCGACCACTTGTTATTTTAATTGATTCAGGGGCTAGCCATAGTTATGTAGATCCTAGAGTGGTGGATAGTTTGCATCTAATGAGA